>JANHFT010003579.1:0-12404 GCA_032467955.1 Pseudoxenodon macrops | reverse complement strand
ATATATTTTTGATATTGTTTTTGCCTCTGGTCCCAGGAGTATTTTATCCAATTCATTATTTTTTTGAAAGCCAAATTCTATTACATCTTTTCTATATCTTGATTGAATTTGTAGGTAATGCCACCAGTCTATCTATCAATTTGAGTTCTTGTTTTGTTTTGAGGTTTTCTTGTTCATCCAATAATTCACAATCCTTTTTTGATCTAACAGATTCGGATAAATTATTTTATTCATTTATATTCTTATTCAAATGCTTATTTGAATAATAAAGCTCTTTGGGACAGTGTAGATGAATGTACGGTCATTCCAGTTGGTTATCATCGCCAGATATACTGTTTCATATACAGTAAGCTCTAATAAAATGGTGAGTTTTTCATGTAGAGTATTATTTACATAGTTTGTTTCACTGAGATCTCATTCTCTTAAAAACACTCTTAAAAACACTAGATACTGAGTGAATGAGCATGATGGGAGGAGAAATACAGACTTTTAAAAACAAAACCCAAGAAAAATCTTTGCAAAACCCAAGAAAAATCCTTCTTTATAGTAGATCTAGATTTTACAACTCCCCAAAAAGAGAATATATCAGTTTAAATCTCCACAGAAAATTCCACCAAAGGGCCAAATGTTCCAACCATGAACCCTTTGAAATGTGTATCAAATTATTGTGGGCTTTATCATGCTAAGGAGGATCAATGTCCACTTTGCATGAACAAGCTAACAGCAGGAACAGGAAATTCTAGCAGGGCTTCTGTTTTGTTGGCAAGTAAACATGCAAAGTTACAGCCCTGCAGAATTTATTCCTAATCTGCCTGCGGGACTAAATTACTGGCTTGTCCATGCAAAGAGAAGAAAACATAAAACAAGCTTTTCATGCATGAGCCTTATCATCTTCCATGCCTTAGTTGGGTGGTTGTCAAAACTGAACTTCTGTATTGCTGGCAGGCAATAACAAAATCAAGATTTTCTGCAGCAGAAATTATGAAAAAATGTTGTTTTAAAGTTGATTTGTAAATTTTCAAAGAAAACATTTTAAGATTATCAGATTACATCAATGTTATATGATTATAAGATACTATCATTGTTGCATTTGAAATATGTATCTTTAATTATTACTGGTATAATTGTAGCTTGTCCATCCCTAATTAGAAATGAACAATCAGATTTGGGGAGGGGGGATTTGTAAAGCATACAAATTCATTTATCATTTTATGGGTCAAGAAAATGCAACATTTGCAAACTCTACTTTTAGGACATCTTAGATAAATTTATTGTTTTTTAATTTTTCTTGTTCTTTTACATGTATTTTAATGTATGTTCTTCTAGTAATCTACATTTTTATATGCTCTCACACTTTTTATGATTTAATATCACATCTTGGTTTTTTAAATAGAGAATGCTATATATGTAATTAAATCTTATAACATTTAAAATGCTTCCCGACTTATCTTTTTCTATCTGTACATTTCAGTCAAAAGATTTATAGCTCAAAATGGAAGTCTTCTTCGTTGCACATATTATTACATTACCATGTGAGAAGACAACAGTGACCAATAAATTAAGATAGAAATAGGCAGAACAACAGAGCTTACTGACAAAATAATTTGATACATCTGGAATAGTTCTACTATTATTCCTACAATGTTTTTAACACTGAATTTTTACTTTATCTGTCATTTTACTTTATCTCTCATATGATGTTCTGTTGCTAAGTCAAAAATTAAAATAAACATTTAACCTGTCAAATGGAACCTATTTTCAGTCATCTAATATTGTAAAACTACTACAGTAAGCAGCAAAGTAAAAAACAACAACCAAAGGGTTTAATATTAAATCAATTCAGAACTTTCAGACTGCTAAGATCTGCAACCAATATAATGATCACCAGTCAGCTAATTGTTACAACATTGCTTTACTGTTTTGTATATTGAATTCTCTGCAAACAGAATTCAATATACCTTACATATAAAGGTAAAACAGTCCCTCACAACAATACCTCAAAATGTATGAATGGCAAATAACTTGTAACGTGATTGGATCCATATTAAATAAACATAATAAAACAGAATATAGAGAAACCAGCTTGGAATGGCAGCATAGAATAACTGTATTCTGGTCCATTAAAAATATAATTTATATATATACATATAAAATAAATACATGAGGTTTTTTAAATGAATTGGTTATTGGGTTATACTAGTATTACTATGGATTAAATAAATGTATATTATATGTGTGTGTATGTGTGTGTTTGAAACACACAATTGTGAGCTGTCTTGAGTATCTATTATGTACAAATAATTAGGAAATGTCATTTAAGACAATTACATTTGTTCTGAGCAGCTTGTATAAGCTAGTCTTAAAAATCATCAAGGCAAGCCCACTGAATAATACTCTTTGTTCACATAGATAATAAGTATCAACTGCACAGATCAAAGAAATGCAAGTCAATTTTACCAAGAAGCATTAACTCCATTTATCTAAATTATATGGCTGTCATATACCTATAATTACCAAGCACATTGTTTCACCAAAAACAAACCCTTCCCCGGTAAACAAAATGTGGGAAGAAAGTGCAACAATGAAGAATCTAGTGAAGAATCTATTCCTTAGCTATTATTTTTTTAAAGATTACTGAAGTATGATAAATTACATTTATTCAACTTTCAGCCTATAACAAAAGCTGTTCAGAAAGATCACTGTGGCAAAACTGGAAGGAATAATGGATAAATTGTGTAGAATGGCATTTGATCTTTGGGATCTTTTCCAAGCGACTTTGAACCTTATATCATCTGCTTTTATAAGTATCTGGCTACCTGATTCATAAATAGGGAAGCCACAAAATGCCTTGTTCATAGCTCAACATTCAAAATAATAACAAAGGCTTATGTTTATCTGTCACTAAGTCCCACTGAACCTAGTGGGATTTACTCTTAAATAAACATAATGAAGCTCACAAATCTTCGGAAAAACACACCAAAAGCACTTTGTATGCAGTAATCCAACAACCATTGATAAGGAAGAATGAAGATAGAAATAACATAGGGGAAATGTTTTTTTTCCTTATCTATGCCTTTGGCCATGCAACTGAGATTGAACATTTATTAGAGAAAATATTTTAATTGCAAACCAATACAGTAAAATATATAGCAAAGTCAAAACCTTTTCAGGTAGGACTTTTCCTTAAATAGAGAAGGCTTTGAGCTGATGTATTCCTGTATTGCATTTTGCAAAGCTAAATGCTAAATCTAAATTTCACAAGCATCGTACAGTAACAAAGAGTCACACAATCGTTTTTCAATCTTTGTGAGTTTGATTTAAAATGGTTATATTCGGAGACTATGGTTCGTGTCAGAAATCTGAAACATGAGAGACCCCAAACGATTTTACACCTGATACCTTTCAGATGCCTAACGGTAAGGAGGCAGCACAAGGCAATATGTACAAAGGCATCCTTAAAGGCATCAGTCCCCTAAGGAATTATAAGAAATTCCTCACTCCTTACACATCTGACCTTGAAGCCAACACCTTGCAGGACCTTTCTATCATTTACTTCCTGGTAGAACAACTCCATCGGAGTTTATCCAATGTGAATCGGACCGTCCATCAACATTTAACAAAAATGACAAAAGCCCACGAGTGCTTTCATACGAGAACGAGAAGGCAAAGGAAAGAATGCCCCTATGGAACCCCATTTAGTAACCAATGCGGGGCTCCGCGGGAGGAGCAGAGAGGAAACCTGGAAAAATGTTCAGTGTCTGACGTCAAAAACCTTTCCGGATTAAAACAAAAACAAAAAACCTCGATCAAGCAGGTAAAAAAAAGTCGTGGGAATCCATCCCTCCTAAGCAAGAACATGTTTTCCTGCCGGCTGTCCGAGCCCCCATTCCTCTCGCTCAGCCTGCCCATCTTGATCTACATTCTTTGTGACCGAAACCTCATCAGATCTCCCAATATGTTCCCAAGCCCAGTCGGGAAGCGCTTACCCGTTTGCTAAGAGGCTGGGGACCAGATCATCTGTTGCGTTAGTTGCTGCTCTCCCATTGCTAATTAGAACCGAAGACCCAGAATGCGTAACGGGGTGGGTGTGCGTGTAGCGGGAGGGTACAGAGTCATTCTCGCTCCTCTTGTTCCTGCTGCAGCCCCCTCACAGGAACTGAAAGCTGACACATCAACAAAGATGGCTGCCACGGGCATCCAGAGCAGCTTCATTGGAGAGGCGGAGTGAAGGCGGAGCGAGATCCGATTAACAGCCTGCAAGGGGGAGGAGAAAAAAATCCTGAATAGGTCTGGGGTTAATTCCTCTGTCGGCAGCCCGAAAACTGCATCTCGTCATTCATCGGGGCGTTGCGATTCATGCCTAGAAAGATAGCAGGGAGAAGCGATGCCTCCCACTGGTACCAGTCTGGTTGGGAGTATCGGCCCTGCCTTTTGATGATCGCGCGGGTTTCGAGGATTAGATCCGTTGTCTGAATGAAACTACCGGTTTTTAATCTCGCCATGGAGAGAAGCTGCCTTGTAGTTTGTGGGGATTGGAAAGAGATTGGAGTCGAATCACAGAGCTTTCTTACTGCAACGCGGTTCACGAACAATAACGCTGGAACGGCTAAGCATATCAGCAAGACCCTGGCATCCGTCGAATCCGGGCAATCTGCTTCTATAGAGGCACCGAACTCGTAGAAGCCATATTTATAGATTAGTTCACATGCTGAAGCTTTCCAATCGTGATTCGGAAGAAATCGATGTGCTCAACACCCAAGTTGTATATTTAGCACGGAGCTGGAACTGCTTTCCTTGATGACTCGCTTCTTCAAGCCTCTTGGAATGATTCCAAGAAACTATATACCGTACAGGCAGCTGGTGTTTCTCATGCTACCACATGTGCAATTAGGCAAGATCTAGGGTCAAAGCCACACAGCGCCTGTTTATCCTGCAAAGTAGCAATAGTAGCTGCTCCAGCAGGTGTCCACATTCTTCAGCATGCGTGCACTATCAAATTCTAGCTAAGTTCTGACAGCAGTTTTAGGATCTTGCATATTCAACCAGAGTTTTGAATGCACCTTCTGCTGGGGTGAGGTGTGGCCCATTGATCTGCAAAGGAGCAGTTTATCACGTGTATTGCAGCAATTGGGTATTCCTATTAGTTCTATATGGGATGCGGTGGCTCAGTGGCTAAGACGCTGAGCTTGTCGATCAGAAAGTTGGGCGGTTCAAATCCCTAGCACTGCATAACAGAGTGAGCTCCTGTTACTTGTCCCATCTTCTGCCAACCTAGCAGTTGAAGCATGTAAAAATGCAAGTAGAAAAATAGGAACCACCACCAAAAGGTGCACAGAACACCAATAGTCACCAATAGGTGACTAAACGGTGAAGGTGCACAGAACACCAAAGGTGGGAAGGGAACAATGTTCTGTGCACCTTGGGCGTTTAGTCATGCTGGCCACATGAGCACGGAGACGTCTCCAGACAGCTCTGGCTCTTTGGCTTTGAAACAGAGATGAGCACCGCCTCCTAGAGTCGGGAACAACTAGCACATACGTGCAAGGGGAATCTTTACCTCTTGGTTCTATAGCTGCATTCATGCCAGGACTACCGTCTTTCCCAGTGAGTAGGCAATAGCCACTCATGTAGGGCTCTCTTGTATGAGGGAGAATACAGGTACCCCAAAGTCTTCCCTCTTTAAAAAAAAGATGTTTCAGTTGAATATTATGGTAGGACAATACAACACAGCCACATATTTCATTTTCTCCATGCCAGCCATTTACTTTCCACTGCTGATATAATTGCGTTATTCTTAAATTTATATACTGCCCAATTCCCAGTAACTGTTTCATTGCCTAGCAAATGTTTTGCTGCTTATGCAAGTTACTGTTATGTTTCTATCTAAACTTCAGGGGAAATCTGATCTTCTATTTTATTTCTCTCTGGCTTTGGAAAATTATTTTATTTATTATGAAATTTATTTGCTGTCCCTTTTGTTTCAAAGGAACTGGGCAGCTTACATTATTTTGTAAACAACAATATTAATTCTTGCCATTGGCTTTTATTGTAATCTTGTTTACTTTTCAGTGCTTAATATTTACAGCATTTATCCCTCTATGCCTCTACCCTATCAAATGATTATACTTAATTTGTCTGACTAAATCTAACCAGTACCTTTCTTTCATAACTACATTTTTGATTAAACCATGAAATTCTGGTTTCAGTCATTTTCTTTGCCCTGGTTTATACACCAGAAATGTAAGATTGCCTTTATGTTTGGATTTTGATTTTTACGTAAAAGATGAGCTCTGGAGTGAAGAAAGACTATGATGTACTTAGAGGTAGTGTTAAAGTATTAAAATTCATGGTGAAAGAAATTCCTGTTTATTTACCTTTTCACATTTTTCTCTTTTTTTGTATTTTTCTGTTCATATTTTTGTAGGTTGTATTTGTTCTTATTATTTTGATAATAAAATTATCAAAATAAGGAATAAGACTGACTCACTCATGAGCTGGGAATCAGAGATAGGCAATATTATGAAGTCATAGTTGAAAAAAATATTTTGCGAAGACACATTATATAATGTGATTTTGGGGAAAGACCCATAGAAACTGACAAAATCATCAACCACTCTTCTACTCATATGACAGGAGTGAAAAAACACTAGATTTTTACATTGTCAAAAGATAGCTGGTGATTACACAAGATGTTATAGATAGAATATGTCACCATGAGATGGAGTGGCTAAATGCCTGGAATTGAATATTGGCCATTTTTCTAAAATACAATCATTCCTATGATTTAAGAGGTGTTGTATGCAAAAAGACCATGCAACCTGTCAAATCATTAAATCACAAACTACATTCATATACACAGAACGTTGTGATGAAGCAAAAATACATATCTGAAAAGTAGATTCTCTTTTTCATGAAATTTATTTAAAATAACATAATCTGCAGAGATCATAGATCTGACATTATTTGGTGTGCTATAGAATAAAAATTTCATTCAAAACTGTTTTGCAAGAGATCCAACTAAAATCACTCTCAAAATACAGAACAGAATAACGCAGTTGGAGGAGACCTTGGAGATCTTTTAGTCAAACCATCTGCTCAAGCAGGAAATCCTAGACCTGTGATGGCGAACCTATGGCATGCATGCCAGAGGTGGCATGCAGAGCCCTGCATGCATACCGGCCAGGTGGTCTTTCCGTTCCTGATATTCCAGCACGTGTTCCGGTTTGGGCACTCTGTTGCAAAAAGGTTTGCCATCACTGTCCTATTGTTACAGACAAATGATTGTCTATTATTTTCTTAAAAACCCATGCCCCATTTAGCAAAGGTGAAAAAAAGTCCTGACATTGCTGTGACGTGAGTTTGACACCCCTGTTCGAGTCTCAATATCTTTTTTATATCAATATTCCAAGTGTGATCTTACCAAGACATTATGAAGTATAATAACACTTGTGTGATCTTTATTCTATCCCTCTGTCAATGAAGTCTACAGCTGCTTTGAGTTTTGCAGCAGCAGCAGCACACTGCTGGCTTATATTTTAAGTGATTGTCCACTAGTACTCCAAGATTCTTCTTGCAGTTACTAGTATTGAGCCAGGTTTCACCTATCCTATACCCATGCATTTGTTTTTTCTTGCCTAAATGTAGACTCTTACTTTTCCCACCATTGAAAATCATTAGATAGGCCCATGGTTCAACTCTGTCAGGATCCTTCTGTATATTGAGCCTATCTTCTGGAATATTGGCTATTCCTGCCAGCTTGTGTTGTCTGCAAATTTGATGAGTTCCCCTTCTATGCCTAAATCTAGATCATTGATGAAGATATTGAAGAGTACTAGACCTAAAACAGAGTCTTGGGTATCCCACTGCATATTTCCTTCCATGTAGATGCAGTTCCATTAAGCTCTACACATATGAGTGTGGTTGGTTAACCAGTTACAAATAATGGATGGTATCCAACTTGCAGGCTAGCAAGTTGTGTGGTCAACTGAATTTCAAATTCTGCAAGAGCACCTGCAAGCACAACTTTCTTAGGAAAAAAGTTGTTTTGGATAGTTTTTTTTTTAAACGAAGAATATAGTATTTAATCTACTGGGCTCAGATATGGGACTATTTTAATGACCTAAACAGATTACTTTAGCACTGCAGTTACTAAAGGAGGTCAAATACCAGGAATCAAACAGACCTTGCTTCGTAAGAAATAACTGCCAGCACTCAAATAATTACACACGTTCAATGTAACCTATACACAGCACTCATACTTTAGATTTGACAAACATCTAAAAGCAGCATCGTTGTACTATTGTACTGTACGAGATTTTAGGCACAAGTAGCGAGATCGGATGTCCAAATGTCGTGCAGGAAAATGTGTAAAGGTAAGGCACAACTACCATGCAGCCTAGGCACAAACGGAGCCAATATGATAAGGGTTTGTATTCAAAGAAAACAACACAACTTGCAAACACACAGCACAAAACAGATAACACGGCTTCCCGCCTTTCCTTCAGAATCTCCGTGTCCGCCAGTTGTACAGGTGGCGCATGCGCTCTGGCACGCGGCGTGGAGAAAAGGAGACGAGGCTCTGAACGCTGGAATGAAGCCTCGTTTCGTACGGAGTAAGTAGCCGAAGAGGCTGTTGGAAAAAAAACCGCGGTTCCTGTCGTTTTTTGTTTTTGTTTTTACTTGAGGAGAGTGGTGGGTTCTGCTTCCAAAATACCAAATATAAACTCCCACCCTTTCGCTTCCACTTCGACCTTTGGGGTGGTCGGTTGCAGTCGAGCTCGCCCAGGACTCCTCGCGAATGCTTTAGCCCCAACTCGAGCCACAAACTGCTAAGTCCTTTCGGTGAGGGTTTTAAATGTTGCGCCCTTTACTTTGGGACTGACTACGTTAGCGCCTTGCGCGAGCCCTAACGCCGTGTCCATGTTGGGAATGTAAGGTTTGTTGTAGAAGTTGCGGGTTTTGAGGCCAATTGTGATTTAAGACATTGTGTGTTGAACTCGCTTCCCTTCTCACTCCGCGCCATTAATAACGAGTTGAGTGGCCTCAATTCCGGGGTCCTTCCAAGCTTTCCATCATTTGCTTCTCAGAAACGAGCCTGAAGGGTGTAATCTGGGGTGTGGTCGTGGTTTTTCCTGGGATGGATACTCTCGTCCTTTATAAAGGTAGAGGAGGAGTGTTGAATGTAGTAGATAGACCAGGGGAATGCTAGCTCAGAGTAGCACTAGGTTTGGTTGCTTATTTTCGTGCAATAGGTTTTGTTTCAGCCAAGGTGGAATATTAACATTAAATTCTTGAATAAGAAGAATAGACTGACCCGTAGCCAAGAAACCTATTTGTTGGAACTACTAACAGTTTTAATTATACTACTAATGGAAGTATTGTTTTCTTTTAGCGGAGTGGTATGTGGTTTTTCCAAACGCTATGCGTTGTGTTATTGTGTTATAATGCTTTAAAAAAAATGTTGGCGTATACAGAATTTTAGTGTATTTTTCCAGTATTTACATGAATTGAATTTGTGTGGCTGAGCGATTTCACTGCTGTACTAATATGGTACTATACTACTACTACTTTAGTATGGGAAATACAAATTTGAAAGCACCATAAGTAATGGAAAATTGCCTTTTGAATTTCTAAATTTCAATTGAAATATATCCATGTGCCAATATTGTGAGTTTACTGTATGTGTTTGAAACTTGAGGCAGATATCATGTACTGTGGTTCTTTAAACTTTAAAACAAAACTGCTTTACGGAGTTTGGAACCCTGGTTTTCTTTGAAGAACTTTGTATATTGAAAACATTATAGAAAGGGAGCTTGTGAAACAACCATGTCTGCTCCCAGCTTTGTAATTGGCATATTAGACTAAACTACCTGCATGGCAACCCATCCTTTCCTCTTCCCTCTAACTCATCCCAGTTTAAATCCTAATCAGTTTAACCCTTCTATGCATCTGATAAAGTGAGCTGCAGCTTACTACAGGTCTAACCTTTTAATAACATTTATTAGTGGAAAATGTGCTATCAGACCTCTTCTGTGTGTTGGAAGTGATATAAATTTGCTCAATTACTTTTTTCACATTTTTTTCAATGAAAAGGAATATGAGAAACTAAATTTAGAAAATCTGTTTTGCTGGTCCAAAGCATTTAACACAGGATTCCCATTTGAAAATATTTTTCAAAACTTAATTGTTCTTTTGCATTTGAAAGTATTGTTACAAATATTGTGGTATGTTTTGAAGGGTTGGACGATTTAGCATGTGTTCTATGCTTAATAGAAAAACATGTTTTTCTATTAAAGAAATATCTAAATTATGTTGAGGATTAGTTATTTGTACAATTTAATTGTGTAGCTAATGTATTTTATTTTACTTTCCTAGCTATTAAATTATCCATGAAATTGTAAGGAAATAATTCTAATATAGATGTGTGAAAAATGGAACAAAGGCTTCAGATAAAGGATCTGAAAAGTCCAAATCAGTCATTGAGAAGTCCCAGCACAAGCCCCAACTTCAAAAATATTGTACATGTTGATGATAAAGTACCGCCATTGCCCAACAATTTTTCAATTTGTGAACAGACAAAATTATTTGTTTCAAATTGGAATGGTTCAGTTGAAAATATCCATGATGGCTATGTTCACAAAACTGTTCCATTAAATATGGCTGGAGTGGGAATGAAAGGTGAGGAAAAACCCGTTAAATTTAATGTACTTTGTAGCGCTCTATATTCATATTTAATTTTCTTTTGTAATTTTATCTTGTGAGATCTTGAAAAATGGGAATGAGATGTTTTGGTTAATTTCATTTATTTGTAAGTGTTTGGTTCTAAAAATTGTTTTCCTTTTGTAAAGTTGGATAATTTTGTTCTTTCATCATGTAAAGCTCCTCCAGCAAATTCTCTGGAGTTTGTCAACCATCTCCCACCTTGCCAATCTCCAGGGTCAAAGCTCAATGATCCAGAAGGTATGTACGTTTTGGTAAGAAAACCAGCTAATTGGAATAAAGGACAAAGCGGTATGCTATAATCTTGTATTCATTCTTTATCTACAAATATTGGGAGTAGTGCTTTTATTGATTAATAATAACATTGGACATAATTGTTTCCTTGAATGTTCTGAGCATATGGATCATTTATATGCTAAAAAAAATAACAGGTATCTCCTTAACTGTAGAAATAATTCCATCTACAAATAGCTTAGGTTATTTCTGGATAAACATTTTATCCTGATGAAAAAACTATATAAAACTATATAAAATTGAATTAATGATTTAAAAATATATTTAATCTGTTAAATTATTTGATTCTAAACATTTTCATTCTGTATTGTAGGGAATTTCAAAGTCGTGAATAATTTGCTATCTTCTACAAAGAAAATAAATCCTGTAAGTTTCCAGTAACAATTTTCTGTCCTATTCTATCATTAATATAATTGTTAATTGTAATAAACTATGTTATTCCCAAGTTAGTGTCTGATTCATAAAGGTAAAGGTGGTTTCCCCTATCCAGTCGTATCCTAGTGTAGCAAGAGGTGCCTATCTCTGTTTCTGTGTTGTCTGAAGACATTTTCATGGTCATCTGGCCAGCATGATTCTATGTTGAGATGCACGGAACACTGTTACTTTCCTACCTATTTAGTGACTCACATTTGCATGCTTTCAAACTGCTAGGTGGGCAGGATTTAGATTCATACCTAATACTAAACTGTAATTTGGTTTATATTAATGTATCATATATTATTTAATGTACGTAACATATATTATTCAGATATTTAAAGAAAACCTGGCCTAGTCATATGTCAACATAGCTGTTTATTTCTCTGAGAGATATGTCTTTATAAATTTTATGTATTCTGTATAAGTCTCGCTTTCTGAGAAATTAGAAATTTTAATGTAAAATATTACAATGGTAACATGAATTTAAGACAAAGATATGTTTATATTTGTCAATAGGCTTTGCAGGTATCTGACTCAGCATTAATACCAGTACAAGCAATGCATTTATCAACTTCTCCTGACAAAGTTTTACCTAGCAGCTATAATTCACAGTTGAGTCCATTAAATCCTTTATATCAGCCCACTTGCCATTTTTGTGGACTGTTTGGTAAGTTTTTGTTAACTAATCTGTGATAAAATAATGCATACTTTAAAATGTTGATTAAAAGTGTGATCAAAGTGCTCCTTGCTAATAGCGTTTAAGTGAAATGAATTTAATGTAAATACCTAAGTCTGACCACAAATTTACTAGTTAGCCTTAGGGAAACTGCAGACTACAGATGAAACTCGAAAAATTAGAATATCGTGCAAAAGTTCATTTATTTCAGTAATGCAACGTAAAAGGTGAAACTAATATATGAGATAGACTCATTACATGCAAAGCAAGATAGTTCAAGCCGTGATTTGTCATAATT
>JANHFT010003578.1:86252-113467 GCA_032467955.1 Pseudoxenodon macrops | reverse complement strand
CTCAGGATGTTACCACACAGCCCATTAACCAGGTCATTAAAACACAAAAGACTAATCAGCACACAGCTAGGACCACAGCCACACAGGATGTCACGAAACAGCAGACTAATCTACAAACATCAACTCCAGATGTTTTCAATCAAGATGCAATAACACAACTAACCAATCTGCTCACAGCAATAAAGCCAACACTCCACACCTCCCCAGTATTTATACAGAGACGGCAGCTCCGATCATGCTTTGCTCGCACAAGCACAAAGCTGAAAGCATCAGCCTGAAGATGATGAGTAAGACATCGTTGAAACGTCGCCAAGATACTCTCAATCTTACATGGAAAAAGACCCAAATACGCCAAGACTTACATACATATACCCGTGAAAACCTACAAAAACATATATATCAATCTATATATAAACCTACGAAAACACACACACACACACACACACACACACATATATATAGTTATAAACATTAGTTAACAAGCAATTTCTGAATGTGATTAAAATAGAAATATGCAACCCCAGGTATATCGCTTATGGTTTGAGCAAGATGGCTATTCCCTCATCTCCCAGTTCTCTAAACCCACCTGAGATCACTATCTTGGACATGTTTTAGTCAGTTATCCTTTGCATTTTCCTGCTATTTATTTATTAGACTTACAAACACATGTGTGTTTTCTTTTTCTGCCCTTTTCT
The DNA here is from genome assembly GCA_032467955.1 of Pseudoxenodon macrops. NCBI lineage: Eukaryota > Metazoa > Chordata > Lepidosauria > Squamata > Pseudoxenodontidae > Pseudoxenodon > Pseudoxenodon macrops. The sequence continues at coordinate 112,772 of JANHFT010003578.1, read as the reverse complement.
GCTCTACTTTATTAAGCAGAATGTATTTGTCACTCGAGAAAGGAACAGAGGCCATCTAGTTTGTTGTATGGAAATGGAATGCATTTTAGTCGGTTTGCAACCTGCTGCTGAAGCCTGAATGAGGAATAGCAGTAATCAAATTTTGCTTATCAGTGTCAAAACGCCACCTCTTGCCTGTCTGCTCTGTCACCTCTTGTTAGCTCCTGTGCCCTGCTTTTCCTTGCCTTATTATTCTCAGTTTTCTCTTTTTCTCAACAGCTTTGTTCCTCAGCCCTTCTCCTCTCTCAGGTTCCTCATCATCATCATTTCTGTTCATTCTGGATTGTTTCTCAAGACTTTTCAGTCTTTCCTTCCTCCTTCCTCCATCTCTTACAAATGTCTAATTCTTTCTTCCTTAAAGTATAAAAAAAAGAATTCTATTCATCAATTTATTTATTTAGTTACAGAATGCCATTCATAGTGTAATCTTAAATGTTGTGACCCTGACCATAGCAAAAAATCTATATTTTGATGTACCAAGGCAGATTGTTATGACAAATGGATATGATACTTATTGCAAATGAGGAATATAATACTGTCAGACCTACATCTATATTCTGTTGGATCTTTGGCCTGTCACACTTTCTATTATTCCACTATGTATTTTAAATTATAGTATGGAGTTGGAGATATGTAGTCATAATAACATTCTTTCTAGAATGCCAAGCTCATCCTTACCAGAACTAGATGGGTGAACCTGACAGCAAGGCAATGAATGATTGGACCATGTGACGGACCTGTGGGTGTGAGGGCAAGATCTTGAACTTTCAACTGGGTAGTGAAAACGTGGGAATCCTCAGATTCAGGTTTTCATAGATGTGCCAACATGTCTCTTAATAAATTGGAACTTTGAGGAATGCTTTGCCTTAGAGTCTGATTTAGTTCTGGATGATATTTGGAGCGCTGATATTAACCTGAATCTGAGGAACACAGTTGGAAGATAGTCTATGCTGATTACTTTATACTTGTAAACTCTGATTTTAAAATGTAAAAAGCCACTACTGATATGAAACATTTGCTTGCAATTCACAGCGCCAAGCTGGCATTGACTTCTGGTAAAGCATAACACACATAAAGCATTCTGATTAACACTGCTGAAATGAATACAATTATGTGTCATTTTTAGAAGTACAATATAATTAACATAATGGAGGCTTGACCTGAAACAAGAATGAGAAATGTCTACAGCAGAAAAAAAATACATACACAGGGTCAACCAAGAGTCACAATCATTTGTTCTGATTGCTTATGACAGATCAATGAATATTGAATGAAATATGTCCCCATTTATTGCTGATTTTAAATAATTAATGAGAAAAATAAATAGGCACAAGGGTGTTTATTAAACATTACTGAGCTGACTTGACTAATGTCCATTATTTTAAACTCTTTTCAGTGAAGGCTCTGATGTGTCTTCTCTAGAGACAGATTTTTATCTTCAAACACCTTCCCTTATGACACAGCCATGTGACAAGTCTATAATTTATTTATTATTTTTATGTATGTATCTATGCATGTATCTATGTTTCTATGTATGTATGTATGCACTTATTTTGTCAAGCACATATTAGATAACAGATATAGGTATAAACATCATTTTTAATACATGAAACGGATACAAATAAAATGGTACATTAGAACAGGGATGGTAGGCACACTGGTGCGCTTATGCACACCCCTTACAGACCTTTTAGGAATGTGGTGAGGTCAACAGTAGATAGTCTAAAGTTAAAGTTTTGGGGATTTGGGTAAGAAACCACAGAGTCAGGTAGTGTCTTCCAGGTATTGACCACTCTATTGCTGAAGTCATTTCCTGTAATCAATTTTGGTGTGGTTTACCTTAAGTTTGTATCTATTGTCTGCTCATGTATTGTTGTGGTTGAAGCTGAAGTAGTCATTAATAGGTAGGATATTGTAGTGGATAATTTTATGTACTATGCATAGGTTAGACCGAAGGCGGTATAGTTCTAAATTGTCTAAATCCAAACTTTCAGATCTGGTAGCATAAGGTATTCTGTAATAATGGAATATAATGGAAGTTCCCATGTTGCCATTCAGCAAATTCTACCTGTGATGGTTGATAATCTTTAAGACAGAACCAGGCTTTGTATAAGGAGCACTGAAATGAAGTTATAAAACTGATTATATGTGATGTCAACACTTACTAGAGGTATACAAATAAACCCTGATTTAATTCAAGCTGAATATTCAAGATTCAAAGAGCATGATTAAATTCAAGGCCATGCAGGATTTGAATTATTTTTAAAGTTCATTATAGGTTATCAAAACGAAACATCAAAACACTTGAAGCTCTTTGGGGATTTTTGCTAGAATGGGATAAAATGGCAAAAATATCAAATCTTAGAGGAAAATAACTGCCATGTTGTGCTACATATTTTTAAGGGATTCATTGAAATTAATCCTTGAAATAATCTCTGCATCTCTTTTAGCACAAGGCAAATATTCACCAGAAAAAGATAGACAACAGTCTCCATTTGTGTTGAAATTGTGCTATATAAATACAGCACAATTAAATACAAGTTAAATGCAAGTTAGTTCACAAAACATTTAAAAAGAAGGCTCTTACATTGGAATGTCAGGACTGGCAAAACAATGAAGAATAATTATTAATAAACTGGTGTCCTTTCCTGCTTCTGATTGATGTGTTTTCAGACATGACATGACAATTTTCATAGTAATCAATAAGCTTGGTCCTAACATATGCCATACTTAGTTGTGTCATAATTATGTTTTGCTGGTCATACTGAACAGCAAGTGTAGTATAGTTATTAGGATTGAGGATTGCTAGCTTGAAGTCCAACTTCATCCATGGAATTTACTAGAAGACTTCAAATTGACCACTGTCTCTAACCTAAATTTATTTTATCTAGTTGGAGGGAATGGAGAAGGGAATTCTATGTACTGAATCTAAAAATAAGAAAAATCAGATTATAAACCTAATAATAATAGTCTGTTAGTTATTTCCATAAAAACACCAACTTATTAAAATGACACAGTGCGACACGATACTATAGAAATAAACAGGACATACACAAAAAGATTGGCACAGAAAAAGTGACATTTGTAGCCTTGTCCATCTACCATTTTTTAAAAAGGTGAAAATTTGGGGCAGCATCTAAATATTTCAGCCTGGTCGCCAGGATCTCATTAAATCTCCTCAGAATTTCAAAGTAAAGTTTGGTTTTGAATTAGACTACTCATCTTTGAGCCCATATCCTTAGGAAAATTAACAGGATCAGTGCAAAGGTGAATAAGTTTTGTTGCTAAGTGTCAGCCCTTTGAAGTAGGCCATGTCAAGAAATGGATTCAGCAGGATTCTAGTCATCCTGGTAAGGGTATTTATTATGGTAAGAGCATGTTAACAAAATTTAGAAAAGCTTTCCAAAACCTTGACTGCCTCTTCTTAAGGAGAAAACATCATTCTTTCTCCTGGTCTTCTTTCCAGGACTAAGAAATTGGTTTTCTTAGTTTTCTTAGTTGTCTTTCTTAATTGTGTTGTTGTTGTTTTTTAATTAGCCATCTCAAGGCCAGATCTAAATTCCTTTATATTAACATTGTGGCTAGCCATATTAAAGAGGCTGAAACCTGACAAAATAAATGTCTCTGAAGCAATGTTGACTTTGCATCTGAAGAGATAGAAATCAAATTTAACATGATGGAATTCATAGGCCAATGACTCCTTTTTCTGACATATCATGCCATTCAGACTTACCTCAGCATTTTACACATAAGAATATGATTTGGCCCCTTCTACAGAATATTCTTCACAACAATCTCAGAACTGAAACATCATCAAATCTGCTAAAATGCCTGAAAGATGACAAAATGCTTTGAGTGGGTCCCTGCTTTGATTAATGAATCTGCTTCAGTGAGGTGATTTGATTGAAGCTTCATGAAACCAAACCACTCATTTGATGCTTTGCGCAGCTGTAATGCTTCCACCTTAAGCCTTAGGAAATTGAAAAGAAGAATTTTGTGGCATTTAACATTTCTGGAATTCTACTGGAGTATCCAACAGCCTGTGAGAACTAATCCTGTTTTATTATAATGTGAAGTCTCATTGCTAGAAGATGGGAGGAAGAGCTAACTTTTGAATAGAAGATAAAAGATAAAAGGGTATAATAAGGAAAAAGAGATAAAAGGAACTTAGCTTTTTGCCTGCTTGTTCTTTTGTGCAGCTTTTGTTTCACATCTTTTGGGAAGCTATTATTCCACTTGCTTTGTTTTGGATTATCTAACTGATTTGCCTGTTTTGTTTGGTACATATAAAAGGAGGACTGAATTCACATTGACTAAACAATACTTTCAGCTGGAGTTTCCATCTATCAGAGTAAGGCTTCAGGTCTTTGAAAGACTTTAGGAGGCACATCAAGGACACACATATGTTTTTTGTTCAGAGAAGTTCTTTTATCCATATGACAGTATCACCTGAACAAATGTCCAAGCAACAGAGATTTTGCTTTTATCATTTAGGAGTTAGCAACTTCTGCCTCACTGCTAATATTACTAAAGACCAGAAAACAGAAATGCTTGAATATTTTCTATTGTGAAATGTACATTAAATTCTTTTCCAGGCAGTCAGCTTTTCCTATGTCTTTCTGCCTGCCTTTTAAGAATTTGCCGTTTTCATCTTCCTTTGTGTCCCCATATGAAAAGCAATTTAAAGTGGACCCTTGATGTGATGAGCATGGGCATAAATATCAAAATCGGTAAAACGAGGAGCCAATGATAAAATTACTATGACAACTTTTAAACTCAAGGTGAACAAGTTTGAGAACAATGAATCCATACGCCAAAGGAAGCACGGCGAGTAAATGAAGGCAAGGGTTACTATGGGATAATGGTGGTTGAGTCATTTCATTAGTTACTGTAATGGGAATCTTCTATTGTGTGTGACATTCAGAATATTCTCACTCTGCAGAATCTGTTACTTTTTAAAGTCCAATGTAGCCTTTCAGCAGGTGACCTATTACAGTAGTTAGTGAAATATGCCTCTTTAGATCTTTCTTCTTTGTTACCACAGCAGTTATGGAATATATTAAATGTGCAGCCCCAGGAGGCTTAAGCAACACTACGGCAGCAGTGTACAGTTGTTCTGAGTTCGGCTTTTATTCAAGACTTTTCTGGGCTTTGTCTTTAGAAGGTGAATTCCATTGGGAAAAGGACTTGCCTGACTATCCTGATCCTCATTTGATGGTCTGTAGTTTACTTTTTATCATCTTTTGTTTTCCCATGAGGGGCACAATAAGGTTGATATAAGAAAGCAGGATGTTATTATACGATGTGCTGTTTGTTTCATTCTTCCATTGTGGGGAGAAAAAAGGAGAGAAGTCAATATATCATTTTCAGAATTCAGCCTTATTTTAAATTCCAGAAGCGGCTTATTTGTGTAAATAAATAAGCATGGTGGATATCCATTCCATCATGCTGAGCATGCAGCAGTCATCGAAATGAAATCTTGTCTGAAATACGGAACTGCATTCTGAAGGCAGCAGACAACTCTATCCCTCAGAGGGAAAGTGAGATGCATACACTAGGTTTTATACCAGTTTGCTTTGTTTAGATATCTAGAGGCAATTTTTGCTTGTTTTAACTGAGGACTTAAGCAAGGATCTGTTTTAACAACTGCTGTTCCCATCTGTGCATGGTTCCATGATCCTATAGAACATGAGTGTTAAACTCACCGTGTCACGTTGCCATCACATGATGTTTCACAACTGGGGTGGGTGTGACTTGCATGTGACGCATCCAGCCCATGGGCCGCCAGTTTGACACTCCTGCTATAGAAGATCCTGTAACATTGCATATTGGTTGCATATTGTGTCACACAATAGGTGAAGGCCACACATACATTCATACCTCATACCCCATGGACACAATCACATTTATATTTCTATTATGCTTCATGCTACTTTTATGCCATACATACTCCACTGCTCACATAGACACACATATTCCCACCTAAAACCAGGATTATTACAATCTGGTTGACTATATGAATATTTTAAAGTAAGACAGACAGAAATACTTGTTGGTGTGAGAAGCTTTACCCTATCTTCATGTTAACATTGCAGTTTTCCCTGGAATATATAGCAGAGAAGAAACAATTGGCTTTCTATTGCAGTCTTCTACCTATTCCACTCTTTGGTGTCATTGAAAAGAAGCTGCAAAACCTCTTTGAGAGTGTTTGCACCTACTTAAGGAGCTGCTCTGAGACTGGCTATGAAATTACCTCTCTGACCCTTAATAGTCATATTAATCATAAAGAGGCTGCCAGAGCAATTCCTGAAGGCACTGCCTCGACCCAAGTGAAATATGATGGAGGCATAAATGAAATGATATAAAAATGCCATACATACTTGATATTTTCACACAAAGTGCCAAAATTAATTAACTTTCTCCTAAAAAATATTATGAGAATTGAAGGGAAAAAATACTGATGTGTCAATGGGCATTCTCAACTCCATTATTTGCAGTCAAACTCTCAAGAGCTCCCATGGTTTTCAATGAGGATTCATTGTTATTCAGTGGAAGCTTTTTGAATTAATTAACCCACTCTTTTGCCCTTCATGTTTTTAAAAAAATCAAACATTTTTCTATGTCCCTGCTCTTCCACCAAGAATGCACTTCCACCAGCATTTGTGTGCACTTCTCTAGCGATTTATAGAACCGTTCCACAAGCAGGAGACACTGCAAGAGATGGCCAACTGCTGACATTATTGATAAATGTCTTTTATCAGGAAAAAGCTGAAAACTTTCTCATAATGTCATATAAGTAAAGAGATAGTATTTGTTATTCCACTAAGCTAACCCCAGCCAGAGCATAGAAAAACTCAAAGAAATAATGAAAGATCAGAAGAAGTGGAGAACCCTGGTCCATAGAATCTTCAAGAGACAGACTTGACTCTCATCATCATCATCATCATCATCATCATCATCATCATCATCATCATCATCATCTATTATTCATAGAGTGGCAAATCACCTTAAGTGGAAACATCTTAGTTATTCAGTTGAATTGAATGACTCTTTCTTATAATGGGAGGTGAAATACCTGCTGTCATCTATAATCACCTGAGCAAAGAAGAACTTCTGGTTCTTCAGCGGTAAAGAAAAATCAGAATTTAAACATTTGAAATGAATCAGTGCTAGCCTGCATTCAAAGTTTTGCACTTCACCAGGAGAGTGTTCTACCAGAGGCAGGGGGAAAAAAAGAGGTGACATAGATCTCTGTAGCTATATTCTAGATAGTTTATAGTTCCAGGAATTTAGGTTGAGTAGATTCACATTAAACTGAAAAACAAAACTTACCTTAGATTTAAATGTTAAATTTAGATAAGCCAATGCAATAGTAGGTCCTCTTAAAAGAAGTTGTTTTTTGTGATTCTGTAGGTATGGATTGTGTAACATTTTGTTCTGATTCTGCATCTCTATTGTTCATTAATTTATCATACCACCTCAAGTCAGCTTCCCACAGTGGAAGACTGCGATCTGGGATTCCTTATTTATTGAAATATTTCCGTCCGCAGCAATGGAAGGAAATCACAGGGGAAAAAAATGTTATTGGAAAAGTAATATTGTATTTTTTTGTACCCAGGTAAGATTACTTCTTTTGCTTTCTCGGTTCCATGTCCCTATGAAGCCACCGGGATTCTTAACTATTTTTAAAAAGATACAATTATACTATATTTCATAATCACTAGACAAGATGTGTCGTTACATTTTAGAGAATGAATAAAAAAAAGATTTCCACTTGACAACTTAACAGGCTAAATGAGACAAGGGATATATTATAATGAAATGAATTAAAGGATTAGGGTAGGACTGGAAAGTGTAATGATCTGGAGTGCAGCATTTTGTCTGAGAGGCTAACTATTGCTACGGTATGTCATTTACCCATGCTAAACAAGCATTTTAAGAATTTTGTTTTGAGAAAACTATTGTATCTGTTTCATTTTCATGAACCCCTGTTACTGTTTCAATAGGGATGACACTTACTGGAAACTTTATTGTTTTAAAGTGTAATGCAGTTTCAGTTTTCACTTATTGTCATAATAAAGGCAATAGAGGCTTTCAGTAAAACCCTGACAGATCCAGAAATGATGCTCCATCTGCTAGACTGTCACACAAGACATTTTTCTTCAAAAGCAGAACACCTCATGGGAGTTGATAAAACAATATGTGGAACTGAAATTCTGATTTGTGCTGCTTGATGACATGAGATCCTGAGCACTTCTTGCCATAATTTAGTCGATGGGAATACATTCACTGAAAGATAAATGTGAAATGTTCTTGAGCTTTTAATAACGTTGTTTATAAAAAAAATAAAGTTTGGTGGATCTCAGATTTTATTTTTGAAGGTACCCAGCTGTCAAATGTTGTATTTGATATGACAAATAAGCCAACTCTTTCTTTTCAATTAATAACAATTACAAACCCTTCAGATTCTGCTGTGTTGCCTCAACAAATCTGTGAGTGGAAGGATCTGGGAGGGATGCAGATGTTGAAAATATATACTCTTAGTATGGTCATTGAAGGAAGGTTTTAAGGTCATTCCAGCTACACACCTAAAGTAAGTAGACACCTATATTGGGTTGCAGCTGGAAGCATGTTTATAGACAATGGCAAAGGCATCATTTAATACCGCACAGGAGAAGACAATGCTTACCAAGAAAGCCTCCTGGATAGAGAGAGACAATATAAAGTAATTTATGATATGGTGCTGAATGATGGGCCTCTTTCTTGGCAATACCGTATACTACTGAAGAATGGCTATGGATTTGGGGAAGCATTGTGTCTTTGATATGTGCCTCTGAGATGTCCAGTTGCTGATGTTGTCATGCAGAAAAAGGAAAATTGAAGCTACAACAACAGTGGTGATCTGGAGTATAAGAAAATTCAACAGGGTGAAAGATGAAAGAAATCTTGTATTGACATCTGAAGCATCAGCAAATTGAAATGCATTAGAACTGGGCATTTCAAATCAGAAAATCATATTGTATATTATCTAGCACATGAAAAACAAAGAACAGTATTGCTTTTTAGCCATCGTAGATATGGCAAAGATGCGACTTGTGTATAATGCAGTCAGTGACTGAATAATATTAGACATTTCAGACAAATCTTTAATATGATGGTTATCCTGATTTAACATCCATCCATTGATATGGAATAAGAGGAGATTGATGGGTTTTATCATGAAAGTCAACCTGAAATTGACAGAATATGATCTTTCAAGGAGAACATCAGGGAGCCTTTCAAAGTCCTGTTTCTCATTAACAGGGAGCCAGAGGGACTGTGAAATGAAATAAAAGAAATTGTTAAGGATGAATGTGAAAACAGGGTTCCAAAGACCAAGAAACAGAAGGAAGCAAACCAGATGTCAGAAGAAACAGTAGAAATTGCCAACAAGCGAAGAGTAACCAAAACCAAAGTTCTTAGGAAAGAACTGAATGAAGAACATCAGAGACATTAGAAGAGACAAGAAACAGCATCACAATAAGGAAATATTCCCAAATTTCTCTAAATTCAGAAAAAATGAATGTTCTTTTTCTTTACAGACATTTGCTTTGTAGGCAATACTTAAATGAGTAATATGCAACTTCTACTGGGTTTCACTTTACAGAAATTACAGTGTCAAAGCTTTTTACAATTTATTTATTTTTTTAAATGTTCACCAAACTGTACAACTGAGGTTACCATTCTGATAATATGCAACATTAGGTTTAGTATTGCTGTCTTCATGCATCTTTCCAGTGAATAAATGCATCCCAGATTCAGATGCACCACTCTGCCATCACTTAATCACTTCATTTTAAAATGAAATTGCATGATATAAAAAAAAAAAGTTCCTGATCAGATAAATGTGAATCTAAAAATGAAAAACTCAAGAGACAAATACTATGATGGTTTAGAACAGGGGGTGTCAAACTCGTGGCCCGCAGACCGGATGCGTCACACACTGGTCACGCCCACTCCCAGTTTAGCGAAGGGAGGGAAAGTTGTAATAAATCACATGATGACAATGTATCGTTGTGAGTTTGACACCCCTGGTTTAGAGCAGGAGTGGAGAACTATGGCCCTTTTATAACCTGTCGACTTCAACTCCCAGAATTCCTTAGCCACCATGACGGGCTCAGAAATTCTGGGAGTTGAAGTCCACAAATCATAAAGGCGCCATAGTTCCCCACCTCTGGTTTAGAGGAATGTGAATTCTAAATCCTGTTTAGAGGAATGAGAACTTGCATATTGACAATTGTTAATAATTTATTAAATAAAATAATAGTACATCTGAGAAATCAAAGGTGCTTTTTATATGAAGACATCTGTTTTTTCTGAAAATCAGAAAAATGAATGAGAACAATAAAAACCACAGAATTAAAATGCTTAGCCTATATGTTACTCAAGTCAATAAAGGCACTATTAGAATTACTCTAATTATACATTATACCTAATACATTTAATTGATGTCAATTTCTACATTTCTTTTTTGTGTGTGTGCAAAATACAGGTTTTCAGTCATTTCTGCTTTTCTTTTATCCTGAAGTTCCTGATGGAATTTATGATGAAGAATGCATATTGAAAAGGGAAATTGATTCTGTTGGAAATAATGGGTGTCAAGAATGCTTGTTGACATGACTGTGTTCTATTAAATAAGTACAAAGGATAACTAACTAGAGAGCTTGAGTTGCTAAGTGTTGCTGGGCAACAAGATTTGTACTGAGCATGTGCCATAACAAACTGATAGACCCACCATTGATTAAAATAGGGAGGAAATATTCAATTTAAAGAGACAACAAATATGAGGAATACAGCAAATATTTTCTTGATTGAATACAAAATATTGTCTATCTAAGAGACATAAAAAGAATTGAGAGCTCAGGAATATAATCCAAAATATTTATAGAAAATCTTTTGTCAACTCTTAAATTACTTATTACATTTAAAGCAGTATCGAACAACTATTTAATTTCCTATCTACTTTAAAATGATTGAAGCTGTCCTCAAATGATTATCTTGTATCTTGATCTGAAAAGATAAATCACTCCTGTTCTTTTTAAGCTTCATTTTAAAATCTAGTTTATTTTTTTATCCAACTTTAAGTAGCATTGATTAAACAATTACAGAAATCCTTTATGCTTTTGAAATCATGCTGGGAAGATCACTTAAATATTATACAAGATTTTTTTTTACTCTTTCTCATCTATCTATCTATCTATCTATCTATCTATCTGTCTGTCTGTCTGTCTGTCTGTCTGTCTGTCTGTCTGTCTTTCTGTCTGTCTGTCTGTCTGTCTGTCTGTCTGTCTGTCTGTCTGTCTGTCTGTCTGTCTGTCTGTCTGTCTGTCTGTCTTTCTGTCTGTCTGTCTGTCTGTCTATCTATCTATCTATCTATCTACCTATCTATCATCACATTTACATGTATAAAAGGAAATAAATTTGAGTTACATTGTCAAGAAGGGTTTTCATGTTCCAAGCATATATGAATTTACTAATTCAGTCATATAAAGTTTATAAATGCATACCGGTAGCATATTTGGAATTAGATCTTCCAATTGTCCAGTAACATAAGACTATTTTTTTTATATCTTATGTTTACTATTTTCTTCAGGGTACTCATAGGAGTAATTCTTGTGATGAATACTAACTTTGCCAGATCAACAGGCAATTTCTCCTTCTAGAAAAAGTCAGAGATATTGTTCAGTTTCTCTACTTTTAAAGTGCTCCTTGGGCTGATTCATAAATGCAGGAGAATATTGGTTATAAAGAGATTTCTTAAGTGGCAATGAAATGACAAGAGTGAGCATGGAAATAAATCTAGTATTTTTTTTTAATCTGGAATTTTTACTTCTGCTACCTTTTTATCCCTGGACTGCATTCTTGGAGTCTAGGATTGCTTGTGAATACTGTATATACTTTTGAGAGTTTTCTAAATTGCCTTTCAACATAGATGTCAAGGAAAAGGAAGACATGTTTTTTATTTATGATTTTTTTTCTGCCCACATTTTCCATTACACTGAGGAAAACGTTGTCATAGGTCCCAATGCTGTGTATGACAAAGGAAGTAGTGCATGCCAACAAAGAATTCAGGAATTCTGGGAGCTGTAGTCCCAAAACACTCGAATGATGCCAGACTGGGGAAAGCTACATTAGGCATATAAAAACCTATTTCTTTTTTGGCCAGCCATGAATGAAATGCATGTGAGAAATGATTGGCATATCTTGAAAAGCTGATTTAAACTTAGATACACCTCTCACCATCTGTGAGTGAATACCTCCTTTTCTGGATATTCCGAAATTATTCCCTTTACTATTTTTGTTCTGCTTTGCACCAAGTACAACAGTCTCAAAGCTATTCTTTGCACTCCTTAGCGAAAGAAAGAAAACATGAAATACAATACTGGTGTTGATTATTCATATGTTCAGCTAGAAGGTGTTTGCATAACAAACTTCATTGTTCATGAAGTGTCACAAATTTCTGTTATAGTACAATTAATTGAGAAGAAGTAAACTGCTATTCTTTATTCCACAAAAGCACTTCCTTCCATTTCAACCCAGCAGTTTCATAACACTATTTATTAGCATTCATCTTGTGCTTACAAAGGAGGAAAGGAACTTTAATTCATGAAAGCACATCAGAATATTCATATTATGCTGTCAGAAGGTCTTATGTACACTTCAGCCATGATATTCCTTTCCTTTTTTGGTACCTGAAAGGTTATCGTTCCCAATTAACTTAGACATCTTTCAGGCCCTGGAGATCATTCAGTCTTCATTTCACAACTGATTAAACATGTTCTAATAGAAAATTCCAGTGGCAAACGGAGCTAAGAAAACTGCAAATTATAGAGTTTGCAAAGGTAAGAAACAAATATGACTAAAATCTTGTCTAAGCTACAAATATATTTATCCACTGCAACTGCCACAGGATCCTAGAAAAACACCCATGGCTGTTTTAAAGAATTACCAATAGGTGCACTTTCAGATTCCTAAGTATTTTGGAAGTGCCTTTTGGGAATCAAATTTGAAGCATTGTACAGATCTAATGATTAGGACAATTGTAAATAATTTGGCTGTGCATACTTAAAATTGAATTATTTCAGATGCTTAATGAGCATGGCAATTCTCATTAAAGCAGTCTGTCTTTTTCAGTTCCTGCAAAAAAATAGATGATACTGCCCTAAGGTAATGTTAATCTGACTTTTAAAACAGAGGCTCTTTTCTGAGGCTGCTGAATTGCAAAGATATCCTTATGCTTGGAATAATGTCTGAAATGCTTCTGAATAATTTTTGAGATGTTCACCTTAGCCTTAGGAGATAACTTTCATGAGTAGAATTATACACTTAAGAGAAAATAATTTTGTTTTTTCATTCAAAGGAAAAGTCAATAAATAGTTAGGTGGTAGGCTGTTAATGTGTAAATCCTAAATCACATAAATTATTATAACACAGCAACCTAGAGGTAGCTGATATGTAGGTTTTATCAGAAGTAAATATGCAATAAATCAAGAAATGGAATTAAAGCAGTCGCAGAGAAGGAAAAGTGTTAGAAATGTCACAAAAGTGATATGAATGTTACATTCTTTACACAGAAAACAAATGTGCTTATTTTACGAAATGTGTCACAAAGCCATTCCCATCCATCTGAATTTATGTTATTTATCCTCTCTGCTTTGACTGCATTCCACATATAAGTGTTGTAAAGGGCTGTTTGACAAATATGTTCTAGCATACAACAGTACAAAAATAATCACAACCTTTGGAAATGTCACACAGCAATGTCAGTAAGTACAAGGATATGGCATACTTGTGTGTTGAGTAAGCTTTTGTATATATATATATGAAAGCTTCCCTAAACTAAACTCCAGGTAATACAGAGTTCCAGCTAACAAGGAAGCATTCATCTCTACACAAAAACTCCTTGCAATAGATGATTTTGTAAGGTGGTGCACAATCAACTCTTCAGTAACATGATTTAGACAAGCTGCTCACAACTCCATAATACTTAAGCATATCATTTGAACAGGTTTCCTCAGGAATATTTACCTGCTATTCAAAGTATTTCATTTTGTTGGGCAACATTTCTCCTGGATCCCCTGATGGGGGATTTAACTATTGTGGTTTGTTAAGGTGTTAGGAAAAACTATCCTATAGTCTTCAATAGTGCTAGGAAGCATGGAAGAAATACACGGATGGGCAAGATGCATGTTTTAGCTTATATATCAGAGGTGGGTTCCTAACGGTTCTGTACGATTCTACAGAATCATTAGTAACTTACCGGCACGGTTCTTTAGAACCATTAGTAATTTGGGCCTACCACGCTCCTGAGCTGGTTCTTTCGGCAGTGGCATAGGTGCCACCATCTTGGATTTTGCTTCTGCAAATGTGCATGCGCAAAGCTTTTAAAAAGCACTGTGCATGCATGTGCGCATGCAAAGCACGGCTGCAGCGAGCCCCTGAGCGAACCAGCAGTAAGAAGATTTAAAACCCACCTCTGTTATATTTGTGGACATTCCATTGATGAACAATAACCTGTACATACTGAACTCATTCTGTACTGTGAGCCCATGAAGAAGACTAGTCAAAAAACAAGACATTCTAAGGATTACAGGAATATTCTTTATTGTTGTAGTATAGATGGAATCTTGAAAGCCTGCCCCACCTTATGCTAAACAAAATCAAGGTGGAGGTTGCTCTGGATTTCTTTCTCATGCTTCTCTCTTACTCAGAGTTATCAAACCATTTCTGTAGGCCCTCCCTTAACAGAAATCTCATACCTTCCCTAAGGTCAGCTCTACATTCTTTTACATGTTTATGAATAAGTTGATAAACTATTTGCCAACAAAACAACAGAGATCTTTGGAGAGTTGTTTTGTTGCTTCTTTCCCTGACTCTGATTTTTTTTAACCCAAATGATGTTACTTAAATAAGACCATGGTCCACTGTTTACTGAAAAGGGTTCATATTGTGTGCTTTCTACAATATATACTGCAAAATGGACACAGGGAATAGAAAGGAGGAAGCGGGGAAGGCACAAAAAGAGAAGAGCTGAAACAACCCCACAATGATTGCTTGAGTTGTATTGCTTTCCTTTAGTGTCACAATTTTCAGTTTCATAAGATGTTCATTTTATTGCAACTTAAAATCTATCTGCATTCTTTTTCTACTCAGATCAGTTTATCTGTGTCATATATTTCTACTTTTTATAGCCTTTCAATTTTTAAATTAACATCTTTAACATCAACAAAATCAATACCAGGTATCTTTTTATCTTTCATTTCCTTTCTGTAAATCAGCAATATAATGCTGGAGACAGTGAAAGAACGCATCATGTAAAATGCCATGTGTTTGAAGACATGTTAGGACTACTCAAAAACCTGTTGCATATTTGTATGTGTTAAAAGTGTGAGGTAATTTCTTCTGAAGACAAGACTAATTGACAACAATTATATTTCAATGATACTTTGTTGTATCAACCTTGGGAATTGCTCATTATATTAGCCTACCAGCAAACTAAGTTCAAAGGAAAAGACCTGCCTTATGTCACAGCTGTGTCAAAGGCACAATTGATAGGAACAAGGGGAAAAGTTATCTCAATGGAACTCTCTGCCTACAGGGCAGTGGTGAAATCCAATTTTTTTTTTGCTACCGGTTCTGTGGGCATGGCTTGGTGGGTGTGGTGTGGCTTGGTTGGTATGGCAGGGGAAGAATTCTGCAAAATCTCCATTCCCTCCCCCTCTGGGGCCATGGTATTTTCTGGTTTGCTGAACTATTCAAAATTTCCGCTACCGGTTCTCCAGAACCTGTCAGAACCTGCTGGATTTCACCCCTGCTACAGGGTAGCATGCTCTATGGTTGCCTTTGATTGATTGGTTAAGATTTTTCTACTTAAAATGGCCTTCTTTCCATGGGCAGCATCAATGTTACTTGAATAAATATTTGTAGTGACTGCCTGTTTTTATTAGAAAATATACTTTAGTCTGTTTGCTTTGGTATTCTTTTTAGACCTCATAAAACTCCTTGAAACTTGCTCAGATGGCACAGGATGAGTTTTATGAGCCCCTTCCAGACAATCTGCTTATATAAAGCCATAAATGCTTTGTAAATAAGTAAGAATAAATGTGTTTATTGATACACATCAGGTCACTCATTGCTTTGTCCCTTTTTGCAGTAGGGAGTTTGCAATTATGCTTTTCTAGTTGCAATCAGAAATGAAAGTGTTTTGGTGATATTCCCTTTCCTCTGTATCAGCCTATTCTCACCTGCTTCTTTTCTGGCCCATCCTCTTCCATTTACATTTTCAAAGAGATGCAGACGCATGGTTCTCGAAGGCATTTGGGGATTCTTAAGATCATCTTAACACTCAATGGTGACATATCAATTGGACTGCATTTTTCATGAGAGTTTCTATTTTTTAATGTACTGTGAGTTACTCAAAGTCTATTGAAATACAAGGGAAATGCAATCACTAGTTACAAAGCCCACTATATACATTTAACCTTGTATATTTAATAGGCCATTTCAACAAATACCTCATTTTTCACATTTATTATATGAAAATTATAGGTGTTAAATTAAAAAAAAACATACTAATTATTAGTTTAGGGTTTTTTATTACTTAATGACAAGCTACCCTTTATGAATAAAGATTGTGATTCTGTTTTGGTCTTATGAGTTATTCATTCCCAGACATTTGTAATTCTCTCTTCAGAATTAGATCTTGACATTAGACAATAATTCTGAACACATAGACTTGTAAGTAATGGATGAAACCTGAAGGTGGAAATCTTTTCAAAGAAGTGTTTTAACTGATCTTATAATAAAAATGTGAGATTAAGTACTATACTGTATTACTCTTCAATGGCAGGGGAGAAAAGACGTAGTACATTGTTCCCAAAATGGTAGAAAGATAGCTGAAAGAATAACAACAACTAAAAGCTGATTCATAAAAATTCATAAAGATGAATCATATGACTTATATGTAGATCTATGACAATCTGCGACAGATATTTACTAAACAATAATGTACCCTTTGGCTCATTTTCATTACCTAAATAAGGGTTGAGCAGTTACATTTAATCCCCACAAGCCTGAGAAGGTGGGTGAAATCAGTGTACTGGCTTAGATATTTTTTTGACATTTTGTAGCTTACTATACTGTTATCTTGGGACCTCATTACTAAAAAAAAATCAGTGGTAGAAAAGAGTGGGATGATAAAGCTTCTTTTTCAGCTTCATATCTTGGCACAAATGAAAACTTCCCCTGCAATGCAGAGAGCAGCAAAGAAGATTCTTAATGTTGTGAAAAGTGGAAGTAAATAGAAGAAGAATGGCAATGGGTTGACTGTTGGGAGAAATGAAGCACCAGCTAAGGGCAGATTTTAACAGAAAAAAATCTACCCTGTCACATCTATGAGTTGATATTCATAATGGCGCGTAACCAATCAGCCTGATTAAGGACACTAAATATGATTTAATTATTGATGGCAACTATAGTGAACTAAATCTTGTTAATAGAAATGAAAAACAATTGTGTTTGGTTTGCATTTTTAAGCCAAGGAATCTGATTTTTTTACTTATGCATATCAGAACGTAATTACTCTTTAAATTCTGTACTTTTTCAAATATTGTGATGCTCTTGGCTCAGTAATAGTGCTTAAATCTTGGTGCTGTGGACAGATAATTCCCAGTTTCATATTTTAATGAAATTTATTTTTGAAAAGCTTATGTTGGGGAGCACATAAATAAAATAAAAATTAAATTTCATATATGGTAAGAAAGTCAAGTTTTGATTGAACAATCACAAGACCTTCTGGTCTAGACCAAATTGTTCATCCTTTAACGCAAAAGCTTGTTATTTGGTTTTATGAAAAAAGACTAATAGCATTACACGAAATCACATTTCAATCATAAGGAAAACATAAAGTTGGAGGATTTATACATCTCTGAAGCAACTGAGAACACATATTTTTTTAAAACTAAGGATTTTTGAAGATATTTGAGGGAAGTATAGATTGCCCCATCTATACTTCCAGATTGCCCCATCATGAGTACATGTCATCAACTATTTATTGGAGGTAAGAATAGATGACTTTGTATTTTGTTCATCTCCAAGTCACTGAAAATGCAACATCACCCTTTGTTTTCCTGCCCTGAGTTGAAACTTGTGTTTTTCAGCTTCTTGCCATCTCACTCATTACTGGCCAGTTTGCTTGATGCACTCAACAATCTTCTAGACAAAACTCTGTGGTTTGATTGACTATTGCACTGCGACGGGAATATCCTTTGACTTAAGTCAACTATCCCCACTTCAGCTATTATAAGATAGATGCAGTGGGGGGGGGGAAGGAGTCTCAAAAGCCTAGTGGTTATATTAGTGAGCTGTCGTGTAGAACACCACTCATTTGAAACAGGCTGAATTAAAAAACAAACAAACAGAACAATAGCTTTATTTTTCCTTTGGGCTACCCACTTTTTCACTAAGCATTTGTTGTTTTAGTCCACAGTGCACCAATTCCCTGTTCTGTTTTTTTAAATCATTTCAGGTAGAAGGATTTTTCAGTGTCACTATGAAACAGCATTCTATGCCTCGCAACCTTTTTTTTGTATTATTGGTTTTTTTTAGAACATATCCCAGATTGCTACTTCTGATCCATAGCTACAGGCAACATTGAGCATTATGTAAAGGGTTGGTCATCATTTGTACACAGCATGCCTACTGCTGTCAATCCATTCTTTGCAGAGAAGAAGACTTACATTGTCACAGGGACAAATTCTTTGAGGTAACAGGATTGTTATTCCAGCTGTGACATGAGAAGAAGTACTGAAAAAAGCTTCACAAAGGCAATCTAGAAAATATACTCTGTGGTCATGGCTGAGTCAAAATATTTGTATCAGGCTGTGAACTTTGTCAGAAAACTATCACTTTAAAGAAAGAGAAAGAGGGAATTATGTTTATAAAATGCAATACAGATTATGGAAGAGAATTTAAGCTGATATTTGTGAAGTTGAATATCATAAGTACTTTAGTTTAATTTACTTTATTGTCATTGCACCTCATACAATGGAATTAAATGCCATCTTCAGTGTACATTATAACTATAAAAATAAAACACAAACACACATCCTTCCCATTCTATACAATTGAATTAAAACCCCTGATAGTGCATTAACCCATAACCACAGACATGCAGTCACAGTGACTGCAACAGTTTTCCAAAATGTTTGGAACACCCCTATTTTTAGAAATGGATCATTCCAGTTGTGAATAGCTTTTGTTTCGCACCGATAAGAGTGTATGCAGCATCGTGCTTGCGTCAGTTATTTTGTGTTTTCTGTAGCGGTGTTTGAATTTGAATTGCGGTTAGTTTGACTGCAAACATCTTAGACTTGGGTAAGACAGTAACATATAAGGAATTATTAGATGAGAAAGATGAATTAAAAACAAGACAGGAACTAAATATATACGGAATAAAAATAGACTGGTGGCCCTATGCACAATACAATCCAGATATAAAAAGGATGCAAAACAATATGGATGTCAAAAAAGACACAAGAATTGGACAAAATATTGACAGGTATGGAAGAAAAAATGATATCAAAAATATATAATTGCTTATTGAATAGGAAAATGGAAGAGGAAATTGTAAAAGAGGTGATGATTATTTGGGCACAAAACTTCTGATATGCGATTGAATTAGAGCATTGGTAAAAAATCTGGGATAAAAACTATAAAATGACGATCGCAGCATCATATAAAGAAAATATTTATAAGATGTTCTACAGATGGCACTTACATCCAGCAAGATTGGCCAAAATTGCACCAAACATATCATCAAAATATTGGAAGTGTAAACATGAGCAAGGAATGTTCTACCACATGTGGTGGACATGTCCAGAGGCGAAGAAGTATTGGAGAAAAATTAAAAATTGGCTAGAGGAAATTATTGGACAAAAATTAGAATTATAACCAGAATTATTTCTATAGGGAATTATAAAGGGAAATATAATTTTAAAAAACCCAATATATGATACTCTACATAACAACAACAGCAAGGATTACCTTCGTGCAAAGTTGGAAAGCAGAAACGATTCCAACGAGCACGATGATAATCAAAAAAGTGTTAGAATGTGCAGAAATGGTCAAACTAACAATGGAGTTACAAGACAGAGACTATTACAAAATATGGGACAATTGGCATAATTGGTTGGAAGAAAAAAGCAAAATAAATGGTATGAAATTGATGATAAATGCAAATCAGATGGATGTAAATATATATGTATTGAAAATATATTGAAATACAGATAATGATGGATAGCTTAAAATAAGAATATAGAAGATAAGATAGATATTTAAGGTGTAAGTAGTAAATGTAATTAAAAGAAGAAAGGAGATAAGAGGTGTAACTGATAAGGGACAGCTGGTAAAAGTGAAAATTAATGTTTTTTAACTGTATAAAATGTAATAAAAACTATTAAAAATTGACTGCAGATTTTTGTTAAAGTATGTGTCTGTATATATATACACAGACACATATAATATATGTGTATATTATAAGTTACTGTATATTATAATATATATATTATAATAATGTTGGGGCCACGTTTTCCACCAAAAAGAGTGCAATTTTGTGACCCAAACTTCGAAGAAACTGTTCTCTACATGGTATGAAGAAGCAGAGAGTGATCTGAGTGAAGTGGAATCAGATTGCAATGAAAATTTTGTAATGGATGATGAGGAATCAACAGTTGCCGGCGATTCTGACATCGACGATGAAACCCCCGATGAAAATTGATGACCAGGTACAATCTACATCTTGCAATAATTTATATGGCAAGAACAAATTCAAATGCTCTTCTGTACCTTTTGTAACATTGTGAACTAGGTGAATGGGGTATTGGTTTAAACTACATTTCACATATCAAATAAAAATACTAGATATTAAAAAAAATAATCTGTGATACTGAAAGTGATGGAGCAATTCAAATGACAAAATTCTAACACAGGAAGATCCATTCATAGTGACAGAATAACTCTTATCTAGGTTATTAAATGTAGCCCAGCCTGCTGCTGATGGAATCGATAGCAATGAATTTACTTTCCAAATTTGAAAGCAAGTCTATGTATCAGAGTCAACACCAACCTTCAAATAGCAATTTGATCATTATCACGGAGACCATCCTTTGCCAGAATTGTATTCAGGATATGAAGCTGAAATGAAATTGGATGCTTAGGAGCACCTCTGGAAAAACTATATTCAACAAGTTGATCTTAGAGAGTTAAAACAGATGAGACACAATCAGGAGGAACAGAAATCTCTTAGGGTTAATTCCAGTAAAGCAGCAAAACTGAATTTCATCACTTGAAGAAGGGAAAATGTTGTGAGTTATGATTCTGATAATTGAACATGAGGCAGAGAACGACCCTGGAAGGAAAAGAAACAGGACTTAATTGGGAAGTGAGGCTTCTACTGGGAAAGCAAACTAACACTTATAAATGGATTTTCAATAACTCAGAATTATTTTTAACTGAAAATCTCAGTCCCTATGGTAAAGAACCAACAGATGCTATTCACAGCAGTCTGGTGACTGATTAAGGATACAGATCATGAAAACTGTGCAGTTTAATTAAAATGACTTAGTGTTAAAGGATGGTGCTCTGCTAAGAAATTAGGCATTATGATCATAGTCAACAAAAGCAGACTGCTTTACAAAAATAAAGTGTGATTTATCTCTTAGTTGGAAACCACTAAGTTCCTACTAAATTAATCTCTCTCTCTCTCTCTCTTTCTCTCTTTTTCTCTCTCCATCCCTCCTTTTGAACCTCCAACCTATTTCAGTACAAGATTCTGGTACGAAGTTGCTTGCCAGCAGCAGATGACGGAAGAAGGAAGTGATAAGAAGTGAACAGGAAGGAATAGGCTGAGAAAGCAATTCACTTCTCTTAAAATGGAGTCAATTAACAAACAAACACAACTTAGTCTTATTTTAGAATTTCGTGTCACGTTGTACTTTGCATATTTGTAAGGAGTCATTGATATCATTAGGTTGGTTAAATAAAGGAAGAAACTGCTAGTGTGTGCAGGGATTTCTGGTTCCTTTGATAATTGTGAAGAATTCCGCATATTTCCCATTTCCCTCAAGGATTTCTAGCTAGTGGCCCACTTTAGTTGCCTTTAATAACTAGATGTGTAAGTGATGTGAGACCTGCTGTGAGCTTCCTGTAAATTTGTGATCAGCATTTTCCACTGTCTGAGTCCAAGAAATGTCTCTTTCAAATCACAGACAACAAAAGTAGGAAAACATGGTTCTTCTATCTTGTATAGAGTTTCAGTGGTAAGCATATAATTACCTCCCAACCACCGTCAAGGCAAATTGCCATTTTTGAACAGCTTGTTAATTTTTCCCTACAGTTTTACTATACAATTGTCTTACAGCCTATTTTTAATGTGAACAAAAATGTGATTGTACTATGAATTACAACTGCAGCATAGAACTGAGCATTCCCCAGCAATAACAGTTTATATGTAATGGCACAAGAGTAGGTAATACTTTATCTATTTACCTCTATTTACCTTTAAAAGAAAATGAAGCCTCCACAAAACAAATCAAAATATTTTCTGTTTTGTTTAAAGCATTCATAAAATGCTTCCTGCTAGGTAGAAAATGAAGACAAATGAGAACAGCCTACAGGAAAGCAGGTAGCAGGCCTGTCAACAAAGCATTATGTCGTATTGACTTAAAAAAAAGGAAAGCAAACCGTGCTGAACATTTGCTGCTGATTCAAATATCTGGACTGCATCCTCTTGTTTTTCTTCTTATTTAGATTTCCCTTCTGTTTCCTCCCTGCTATCTCTGAAATACAGTGAATAACTCTTGTCAAAAACATGTGTTTTGGTAAGAGAAGATTTTAAACCTGAAATTAATTCCAGTTCCATTATGGGCTCCTATGAGAGAATTGGAAAATCATTCCCATGCCATCCACAAATGTGGAACATGTCAAGTAAGAGTGAAATTCTCTTCCTGATACTGACATGTATTTTATTTATTTGTGTCTTGCCTTTGTTGTTTTAATAAATAACTCAAGGCAGTGAACATATACACTAATATTCCTTCCTCCTCCTATTTTCCCGACAACAATAACCCAATGTGCGATTGGCCCAAAGTCACCCAGCTAGTTATCATGCCTAAGATGGGACTAGAACTCACGGTCTCCTAGTTTCTAGCCTGAGGCTTACTCCAAACGGCATTGTTTCACTAGGACAAATAAATAGCCTTTCGGTTTGTTTTGCAACTCTAAATTTTCAAAAGATATCTTGCATATTTTCTCTCTCAAGATTATTTGGAGAAGGAAAGACTGGAAAGTAATTGTTTAAAATTCTAAAGCTCGGTCAAGTAGCTGCTGTCGTGCAAACATTCTGACCAAATGGTTGGTACAAGGAAAACACTGGGATAATGCTGTTCTTTATCAGACTATAGAGTCACAGAAGGCCATCTAGAAGCTGCAGCTGGTATAAAATACACTAGGGATACAGAATAACACCAATACATTGGCAGCTGCATTGGCTGACAGCTTCCAGGTCCAATTCAAGATGCCATAAACCCCTTTTGTGGCTTGTTTACTGGTTACTGGCAGAACTGAATTATATCTGTAGATTCTGATGAACCTTCACCCTGGCTGAATAAGCAACTGCAGTATTTCTCCTCAAGATATAAAAGGAGGAAGCCTATCCTAAAACAAGCCCTTTTGACAAGAAATCCTTTGTATACTCTAGACCAATTTCCCTTCCTAGGTTAGGATAGTTCCTTCTTTGTTAATATGCTGGAAATCAGTGAAATAAATAATTTTTAAAATATTTATTCCAATACTTTTTAAATGAAATGTAAATAAATAAATATATGTCTTCATATGATAAGTTTTGTAGATAAAACCATGTTCTCTGAAATGCCTTCATATTATAAGTTTTACAAATAAAAGAATGTTTCCTGAAGAAGTTACAAAATGAAAGAAAAGAAGTCACTCAGTTTTACTATACTTAACGATATTTTATTAAACAGAGATAATTTGTATTCAATATATTCATTGGCTGAAAAGGAATATGGGAAAGACCTTGGGAGAAGGATGGAGAGATGCTACCTAGGGAATGGTCATATAAGAGAGTATAGTTTGCAATTGGATAATGGATGGAGAAAGAGGATGAAAAAAGGACCTTCCCTAAGTTTTCAGGATATAAAAATAGGATTGCTCTTTCTGACTTGCAAGATTCTGTTAATGTAGCTTTGCAATAAAGTGGAATTCATTTATCTGATTCTGCTTAGTGTTTGGTTTACTGGTAAGCTGACACTGGTTTATTGAGCTCCCGGGACCAGATTGGACCTAACTAGTATTTGGATGAAAAATCATTAGAAAACAGTAGGATTGTAAACTATACTTAAACGTTGGGGTAGGGGAACCAACTTTAAACCATTTTGTGTTGTTGCATGTACATGTATAGATCTATGAAACCATGAGGACTTGATTCATCTTGGGAATTTTGCCATTGTGTTATGTTTGTTGAATATATAACAAATATTGCAGTTGTAGCACTAATTAAGATATCAAATGAAGCACCAACAGGTGGAAATGATTTAAGTCAACTCACATTAAAAATGATTGTGCCATAGAATTTTTAATATGCAAATAATGTACTACATGTTCTCTATATATAAGTCAGTAATACATTTATATTTAATGTATATGCAGAACATCTGCCTACTGCAGAACCAAGGTGTATGAATACACATACACAAAGACACACACACACACACACACACACTCCCAATCCTCATAAGATTTATATTCTAGGTCTTTTTTGCTATTCTTTCAACTTAATAAACTTTGAGCTGTTCTTTTCCTAGCCTTAAATGTTGGAGTCACTTGGACCACATTTACATAACAATTCCACCTGGCTGGATAATTGCTGATTCCTACCTAGTCAGCATTCTAAACAGCTTTGTAAACATTATAAGTCAGCCACCTCAAATGAATTGGATTCTCAGTCCAATTCAGTAAATCACTATATCTGATCCCTTCAATATAAGGTAGATATAACTGGCACAATTTCTAAATCCATAAACCAGAAACACAGTTATTTTATGGCAATTAAGAGTATCAGCAGCAGCCTGCCCAAATAAATGAGGTACCTATTGCTGCCAGAGCTTGATAAAACAAATATGCTTGTGCAAATGTTATTCAGAAAGTTGTAACAAGGAATTCTGCAGGACAGCACATCCCTGCCTGAATTCATAATAAAATCTCATTAAACTCAATGGGCCAAATCCATCTGTTGAAATACACTGCCTGCACAACAGCAGAGCCAATGAACTTAGTGCCAGGCAGAGGTTAGGCATCGTTATGGTGCAATGAAACTACCCTGAAATAGTGTGGAAAAACTGTATATGTCATGGTAAATTGATTTGAGCTTCTCTGAATGACTCTGTGCCAGCAAGCTAAACATCTTTGAACTATATTTGAGGTGACTAACTAAGAAATGGGTACTGTACCTGCCAGTCCCTCTAGTGTCATACTAAGGACAATCTCTCCTCATGGTTTACTGTGTTAAGAACAAAAGATATATTGCTCATGTGCCAAGCTATTCTTTTACTTCTGGGTGCATTTGATTCTATATGCCAGGAATAAAACTGCTGACATGGTTTTTACTTGTTTATTCTGATCACAGGGGAAATTTAGATCTCCTAAATCAGAGTTTCTTTACACCGAGCACAAATATTTTCATGGCGATCACAGTTGATAAAATATTTTTCTTACAAAAAAATACATTTAATACAATGATTTATATTAAATATTATTAAATGATGACATAATGTCAGTATCCCAGTACTAAAATATCAATACAGGAAATCCATATAATGCTGTTATAATTTTGATTATATTATAAAAATTGCAATGATTACATATGAATAGCAAAGCAAACAATAAAAAACAACAAGTATATTCCTGAAAAAAAAAACATATATTTGTTGAAACTATTCTTTCTGTAGAAAATCCAAAATGATCAAAGAGTCAACTTAATTGCTGACGACTGCTTTAAAATAGAATTTCTGAGAAATACAGTATAATACAGAGAAAGATTTATTCTATCAAAACAATGGGGGGAGAATGAACAAATAAAATTATACTACAGTAATGCAGTATAATAAAACATGTTTAAACCATACTTTGTTTCCTTTTAAAAGGTAAAGATTCCCCTTGCACATATGTGCTATTTATTCCCGATTGTAGAGGGAGTGCTCATCTCCGTTTCAAAGCCGAAGAACCAGCGCTGTCTGAAGACGTCTCTGTGGTCATGTGGCCTGCATGACTAAATGCTGAAGGTGCACGGAACGCTGTTACCTTCCCACCAAAGGTGGTTCCTATTTTTCTACTTGCATTTTTACATGCTTTTGAACTGCTAGGTTGGCA
>JANHFT010003578.1:33540-47379 GCA_032467955.1 Pseudoxenodon macrops | reverse complement strand
TACCATTTCCAAAAGTTCTGAGAGTTTCTCATTTCTCATTTCCATTTTTGGAATCCGTTTAGTTTCTGCCTTCTATCTTCTACTTTGTCAGGTCCAAAAATATTTTTTTCTTTTCTTTCTTTTTTCTTTCCACCTCCTCTTCAAACACTGTGAAAGTCTAGACCAAAACCCAAACAAATACTCCTTCCAGTTCTCACCATTCCCAAGTTATCTCACAGCTGCGCTCCATTTATTTCTTTTCTTTTCCTCTCTTTGGCTTTTACCTGGTCATTTGCTATGTCATCTTCCCACCAGCAGATGGCTCCACCGATTTTTTCGTAAGATTGAAATAATGTTAAAATAAATGGTATTCAAATCTGCTTTTAAAGTATTTTCTTTAACTTTTTTCTTTTTAAATCTCTTTTCCCCCACTCCAATTGTAAAATTCACAACCTTGGGTTTTCTTATTTAATCAGTTATTTTTTCTAATGTTCAGTCAAAGTGCCGGTTAGCCGCCATTTTCAATTCCAGGCACTTTCCCTTCATTTTAAAAAGGTTTTTCTTCTTCTTCTTAAAGAGCCTAACACACTTTGCTCAATCGACACTCCTGCACAAACGCTTAGATCGAGGTAATCCTTTACTCCAGACAGACAATATCTGCATTTCCCCGCCTTTCGTTGTGGCCGCCCCAGTTAGTGATGGATCGAAGTCTGTCTTCCCAGCTGCCAGGTTTAGAAGCTTCAGCTGACCTCCCCAGGGAAATTACCATTTTCCTATTTGTGCCACCCCGTACGCCTGTACTTCACTGTCCCTCCAGGACAGCTTTGGGTCTGCAGGGACCCCTGAATCAGCTGGGGATTGATGGCTTTTCGGGAGCAGCTGAAAAGCACGTCTTTCCTGGGGATATTTGCCACGCCTTCTCTGAAGGACTTACTTTTGATACAGCAGCGTGGTAGTCAATATATAAGTCAGTCTCTCCTTGGTCTTGATATCTTTTAAATTCTGAGCAGAGTTCATGGAAGCGGGAACATAATAGAATGAATAGGTCAGGCTGTGAGCGAAGTTTGTTATGGTTGGTGTTGGTTTTGGGAATTGAGCTTATTGTATAAATGAATATATGTTTGTTGACTCATTCTTGCAAACAACTCTGCAAAAGTGTGGAGCCACCAAACCGTCGCTGTTCTTGAACTCAGGGCCATCATGAGGAATTTCAATTATTTCATTGGAGAAGATGGTTGATGTATGAGAGTCTCTGATAACGTTGAGAACTTAGTGATATCATCAGGTTAGTTGGTGTCTTTTAGACCAAATAAAATAGCCTTTGGATATTTCTGTTCACATTTGATGGCATCTTTGATGAGTATGGAGATGTTATTTGCTGTGTTGGTGATTATTTGTGGTTGTGGTGATGGTGGTTGGATTGGAATAGGATTTTGAGCTGTTGGATATTTACTTTTCTGTGTTGTATTTTCCCCCCAAGATATTCTAAACATGCTTCTAAACATGCTTCAATGGAGTCAATGGATGTTAGCCATGTTTCTATGATACCTATCAAGCCGGACAATAAAGTTGTCCAGTTTGGGTATAGATGATGAGAAGAGATAAGGAAATGCAGCTGAAGATGTTTGTAGGAAATTGGCTATGTGTTTGGATACTCTCAAGCAGGTGTGGTGGGCGTACTTGTCATATAGGTAGCATTTCATAAAATCCTCATTTTCATTTAAAGATTCTGTTCATTTAAAGCATGTGCAGGAGTCATTTGGGTCATCATTGGTAGAGATATCTTTCTTTTTCAGTGGGTGTTTGTTAGTGGAGTGTTTAGAGTTTTTGCCTGGCATAATAGATTTGTTGAGTAGATGTATAATTGAGTACTTCTTATTTGTTGGTATCAATGTTGAATTAGTTATATCTGTTATTTACTGGTATGGATTAATTACTCTCTTATTTCCTGGTAATCAATGCCACACTAATCAATAACACTAACTATTCAATATGATAAGCAATCAATCAATTAATCAATGCTGCACTAATCACAGTAATTAATTAATCAGTTAGTAATAAATTAATCAGTTAGACAATAAGTCAACAATTAAAATCTCTCTAATCAATTAAACTAATCTATTAATCTACTAGACAATTAATCAACTAGACAATCAATGATACATTAATAAATCACTATCAATCAATTACACTAAACAATAAATCAGTAATCAGTGAATCAATATATCAATTAACCAATTAATTAATTAATTAATGTTACTTTAATTAGTCAATTGATAACTCAATTATTTAGACAAACTATTAATTAACTGATTAATCAATATCATAAGTCTTGAGGTAATGAAGTAATGGAGGGTATTGAGGTATTGAGGGTTAGTAATAAAAGGGCTTTTCCTTGGTTTCTCCTTAGAGCCACATGGTTTGTATTTTGTTTTAATGGCAGCTGTCAGTAATGAAAGAGCTTCTCCTTTGCTTTTTGTTTTGGCTTTTGGAGTTTTTTATTTATTTTGTGAGTATGTAATTACTTTCTTTGTTTGAATTTCTAGCTAGATTGTTTCCTAGTGAGATAGAGGATATTGGTGGAGATTTTAAGGCAATGGAAAACTTTTTGATCTGGGGCTTCAGGGGTGATTGCTTTCACTCGGGGATTCTTCTGTGGGAAGATGATCCAGCGATCTCTCACACTCGCTGCGGATCAAGGGTTCCAGCACTTCACAGGACTCTGCGGTGCTCCACAGGACTCCGGGAAAAATAATCCGGTGATCTCTCTCATACGCTGGGGATAAGCTCTGCAGGGCAGCGCTCCGCAGAGCTATGGGTAAGATATTCTGGCAATCTATCGCACATGCTGGGGATCAGCTCTAGGCAGTGCTCTGCAGGGTTCTGGGGAAAATGATCCATAATGCAACCCCATCTCCTCCTTTGTTAGATCTGTTTCTTTTGAACAGTTTATATCCTTCCATCAGTAAGGGAAACCAATTAACCCTTAAAGGCAAACAGCAACAGAGGTTTTGTTCATTTCAAACATTTATATATAATTGAATAGGACTACAAAGACAACCTTAAATAAGGAATGAAAGAGTGGCTAAATAAATGCCATCCCTGAAAAAGAGAAGGGAGAGATAAACTCAAGGCTACCTTGCTTTGAGTCTGTTTGGTATAAGAAGAGGCAGAGAAAACTCTTTCAAACTTTCAAGATTATTTTATTATGCCCAAATGTATTGTGTAGTCTTTGGGAAGCTGTTTTGTGACCAATCCTATCTAATGTTTGATAATAGCTATAGGTCAGCAAGTAGCTGTCTGAACGTATCTGATTCAAACAATAAGCACAAGAGTCAAGCTTATTGTGAAGGAGGCTTTACATTTTTTGAGAAAAAGTATGAACTATGGTTCAATGATATGTCTATGTATTTGTATTTCATATTTCTAAACTGTCCATCTTTTCAAAGATGGGTTCTGGGTGGTGTACAATATAACCAATAAATAAAACAATGCATATGTCTATATGAAACAATCATAAAAAAGTATTATTATTATTTGAATGTTTTTGCAGCCTGCTTTCTGTAAGAGATGAATCTTTCAAGCTAGGCTATTGTACAACGAATAATAAAATGATTATCATACTACCGAATTGCACCCAAGAGCAACTAGGACCCAGTGCAGCTCACCCAATAGTGGTGTTACTTGTGTGAACCAAGAAGCAACCACATGTGTCATGCCATTCTGAACTAATTGCAACTTTTGGATGCTTATCAAGGGCAATTTTAAGAAGACATGTAGAAAAACATTATGCTATCATTATTGCAGAATGGAGGTAAGGTTTGTTTTTTGTTTTTGTTAAGCTATACTGTATTACTGGTTTTTTTTTCTTTTAAGGGATTTCCCCCTCCTCTTTTCCCTCCTTTGTAGGTTGTCTAATTTAGTGCTCTTTTAAGGATATAAATTCTTACTGAGTAACTTACATTGAAATTAATCTGTCTCATTTTTAATTATTATTTATAACATTCAATAACAGTTATATTAAAAATGTATTACCGTGTTCAATATTATTCATAACAATGTTCCCCTTTGGAATTAAAAAGAAAAGGATGAACAAACTTTTTCATAATGCATTTCAAAGTGATAGTTACAAGATTGCCACTTATGTTAATATTGGTTGATCCTTTGTGTATTTTAAAACCTGTATGTCTAAGACTTCCCCAATAAAATTATCATGTTATTTATGAATTACAAAATCTAAATCATTGGCAGTTTGCAACCAAAATTTTAGTCCAGACATTTTCTTATATTTCTTTGGATCCTTTTGATACAATAATAGCAGCCACATAACACCCCGAACTTAACAACTGCCAATAAGAAAGACAAAAAGGTCTGGATAATGGATGTGGGAGTACCTGGAGACAACAGAACAGAAAAGAAAAAAACTGAATAAAAATCACAAAATACGAAGATTTGCAAATATATTTTCCACAGGACGACTGTGGCAAAAAAGTACCAATAGTAATAGGCACCTTGAGTACAATCCCAAAAAATCTGGAGCATCACTTGTTAATACATAGGCTTTAACTAGTGACCATTAACCAGGGATGGCTTCTAACTTACCTTGCCACCGGTTCGTTGCCTCCCGCGTGCGCATGCGCAGTACAAAAAAATCCAAACATGCCCCCCCCCAAAAGGCCAAAAACAAGATGGCGATGCATGTGCAGTGTTGGAAACTCGGCTTCTGTACATGCACAGAAGGGAAAAAAACCAGAAAAAAAACCCACATTAAAAAAAAAAAGATGGCGGCCTCCATGGACCAGAAATGGTTCTGTGGCGTCACAAGCGGCTTACTACCTATTCTATAGAATTGGTCTGAACCGGTAGGAACCCACGTCTGGCTCAGTTAATTAACCATTAACTGAGGACCTAGATTGTTGGGGGAAATATGCTGACTCTGTAAACCGCTTAGAGAGGGCTGTAAAGCACTTGAAGAGATATATAAGTTTAAGTATTATTGCTATTAACAAAAACCACCACCAGTCAATTGCAATAGGCAGTTTTATTTGGAACAAATTGCATTCTTTGATTATACCTTTAATACCATCAAACAACATCTGTCTATCCCAGGTTTTTGAGAAGGACTCTATGGTTGGATAAAAATGTCAAATTCTGTGCAACTAACTATAATAATGATAAGGGCTTGAATGCTGTCATTTCATTTTTCTACTCCTTTCTGCAAAGACTTCCTCTTAGACAAATCATGTAATCGTTTTATGAAAACAAGCTATTATTTAAACATTTTAAAAAATTTATTCTGCTTCACTTGTTTTGATTAATTTGCTGACAACTGCTGGATGACATCATATAACCTAAGCATATAAAAAAGATAAAACAAACAGATTAGTTGTATTGATCTTTTACTTCAGTCATTCGTGCTGCTTAATCATTGTGTCATTCCATACACTTAATCTGTCCGTTTTATTTTCAGAAAAAGCTCTCAATAAAAAGCTCTCCCTGGTTAGTGAGGAGTGCTTTCAAACTGGAAGTCATTATGTTGGACCAGTGAGACTCTGAAGTCAGAGACAAAGTTTTTCTTTCTTATTGTCCTTATCCAATAAACAGCATAGTTTTGGCAGAATGAAAACTATATAGAATATATCTTCCACTTGATATTGATCAGAATATAAGATCTGTTATTGGTGTCCTCTAGATAGTGGAACAATGCTTTTGGTGGTATGTCTGGGAGTCTCTTAGTTTCTAGATGCTTCAAAAGTCCCTATTATGGATTCTGAAATTGGTGATCCCATTATTTTTAGTATATTTGTCCATGAAACTGAAAGTAGGTAGAGGCTGATGAGATCCATGATTCTGAATATTTCAATCTTAGTGAATTTGGTTATGTCAGAATTGTTGTGTAGTACTGCTGCCATGGATTATTTTGCTAGTTCTGCATCTATGGATACAAATAGTGCTGTGATGTCAAGCAAAATCATAATTTCATCTTCTATTTTTAGATCTTTCATTTTCTGAAGGTGCTGTTGTGAGAATTGGTACAATATTCACTCCTTTTGTGAGATGTTCAAACTCTTTTATAAGTTGTTTAAACTCTATTTAAACTCCAGCAAAGGAGAATCCATTATGTCCTAAGGTAGCCTATCCCATTGTTGAACAGTTTTTATCACTATGAATGTTTTTCTGATGTCCAACTGAAATCCACTTCCTGTTAATTTAAATCCTTTTAGTCTTGTTTTCTGAAAGAGTTCTGACTGCTTCATCTTCTATATGACAGCCCTTCGGATACTTGAAGACAACCATAATATCTCTTCACAGTCTTCTCTTCTCCAGATTAAATATTCTTTATATTGCAACCATTTCTCAGAAGCTTTTTTTTTCTAGGTCTCTTATTATCTTGGTTCTTCTCCACATCTTCCTTCTTCCTAAAATGTGGTACTTTAAACAATGCAGTTCTATTCTAAGTACAATCTAGCCAATGCAGAATAAAGAAGAATATTGGCATTTTGCTTCTTTTGAACTATCCTGCAATTGCATTTTATTGTTTATTTTTGCTGTCATATCACATTATTGGCTCACAATCAAGTTGTGACTGAGCACATACTATTAATTGTGACAGTAACTTCCAACATTGAACTCAAGACTCACATAATCTAGCCTTGTCCAGTTACAGCTTTGGTAATTTGTATATAAAGTATACCATAATAAATATTTCATTATTTATTATATATATAAATCAAATATTTATTATTATAAATATATTATACTATTATGGTATACAAATTCTGCATAGAGAGGTTGTGATATAGCCAATTAAACATAGAAGATATATCAGTCTAAAAAATATAAAGAAAATTAGGTTATATGTTAAAATAGAATATACAGTATATACCGTATTTTTCAGTGCATAAGACATACGTTGTCTCCCAAAAAAAATGGGTGGAAATGTCTGTGCGTCTTATATA
This sequence comes from Pseudoxenodon macrops, assembly GCA_032467955.1. NCBI lineage: Eukaryota > Metazoa > Chordata > Lepidosauria > Squamata > Pseudoxenodontidae > Pseudoxenodon > Pseudoxenodon macrops. The sequence continues at coordinate 40,441 of JANHFT010003578.1, read as the reverse complement.
TTAATGTTGCCAAAACCCCACCCACCACCCGGCTCCTACCTGCTGACCTATCTCTGCCTCCTGGAATGGGCCGAAAATGGGGCATGTGAAGGCCGACAATGGGCTGCGTGGAGGTGGTGATAGGAAGCAATGGGCAGTGGCAATCCTTGCAGTCTGAAACAGCTGATAGATGGTATTCTGGAAGGCAGATCCAACCGCCAATCAGCTGCTTTTGCTAAATCAGGCTGTGCTGAAGCTGACAGTGTTCTGATTCAGCCTTAGCAGAAACAAGAAACAGACTACTTGTCACAAGAACTCACTTTTTATTTACCTCTTGTGAATTAATTGCATTCACCCACCGAAAAGTCCAGGCAGTAGTCCTTCAAGCAGTTAACTGCAGTACAGATTTTATCAGTTCCTTGTGATAATTGCAAGGCCATGAGTTCCCAGATGAAAGGCTGCAAATTAAGTTCTGGCAAGCAGTCTTTGTAGCATGAAACACAATGAGCAAAATCTTCAGAAACAGAAACTATTGTCTTCTACAATAACCACTCCCCTTTACTTCTATTTATTACCCAGCCAAGAAGTGGCCATTCAGCATCCATGTGTGCTTTGTTTCCCAAGTCAACTCTTTATCCTCTGTTCTCATCTCTTCTACTTGCTCTGTGCATACGTGTATCTGGAACAGGTCCCAGCTATTTTTCCTCCTCACTCATAACAGTCTCCAAAAGTAGCTTCCTCTCTAGTGGCTGGGAAATGTCAGACGGCCCTGGCTCTATCTCTGCGTCTGACGCACGCATCCATAAGAGCCTTCCCCAACCGCCTCATGGTCTGAGTCTGCCGCCAGTTCCACTGGCAGCTGCTGGGCCACAACAACCAGGTTGTTTGCTGTTTGCTGCAAGGAGGTAAATTGCTGGAGGCAGAGGCAGATTTTTCCCCTTGTTTTCCTCCCCAAAAACTAGGTACATTTTATAGTCTGGAGCATCTTATAGTCTAAAAAGTATGGTATATAAAAAAATCAAGAGTCTAAAAGAATCCCTAAAAGGGTCAGGAGGATTAGAAGGGTGTAAGGGATAATAAAAGGTTAGTGTGAGTAAGACTCTGGCTGATATATTAAAGAGTACTCCAACATAGCAAACAAGGTGCTCATTAAGTCTAGTTTATGACACAGTTCATCACCTAATGAATTTTCAGCACTGCTGCACAGAAACTGTCAACATTGTATGTTATAGCAGAATTGGTATGTGAAAGCAGCAGGGAGGTGTAAAACTGTCCTGGATATTTATGCAGTAATGAGGAGATGAGGCTAGTACAGATTGTCTCTGTAGTACAGGCCCTGGAGAGGCATATGCTCTGTTGTTTTTGTCTGCCCAGCTTCGTAGTGTCATTGTCTGTCCCTATGAGGAATCTTGCTGTATTGGTCTTCAAGGACAGCTGAAAGGAAGATGTGACATTGTGAATTACATATCTTAATAGAATTTGAGAAGAAATGCTATAGTCAAGAACCTCAATGCAATGTTAAACTATGCTTCTAAAACATGGAATTTGCGATCTCACAAGGAGCTTTGGCTTTATTAAGCTTCACAAGAAAAGATATTTCTTTCTGGAAAGAATGTACTTTTCTGATGCTAAGGAATTGATCCAGGCTATGAGGTTATTCTCTATTTTTGAAGTTTTTGAATGCCAAAAAAGGCCGTTTGATGTGGTATGTTTCTATACAGTCTGGATTTAATGATATTCTTATAGATCGAACTTTTCTATTAGAGATGTTGCTGTAAAATCAATGCTATCCTTAAATTAATAATTACATCTATTACTTAATAACATTTCATTAATTAGGGTTTTGGTGAAGTTTAACTTAATCATATAACATATTTAAGTTTTCTTATCTACCCTTTCCTGTTGGGGCTGTAGTTTCATTTTCTTTTGTATTTTGTACTTATTTATTAAAAAAAGGTTATTTCCAATTCTTATACAAACACTAGCAGTGAGAAAAACAAACAAACAAAATTTACATGTTACTCCATTACTACAGTAGTTCATCATAAATATGAGTTTTATTGATATAAACCTATATTGCTTATGATTCACTACAGGTAGTCCTCAGCTAATGATCACAATTGAGTCCAACACTTTATTGTTAAGCAAGACAGTTATTGAGTGAGTTCCACCCCATTTTACAACCTTTTTTGTCACACTTGTTAAGCTAATCAAGTAGTTGTCACACGTGAATCATGTGATTGTTAAGCAAATCTGGTTTCCTCCATTGACTTTGTTTGCCAGAAGCCAGCTGGAAAGGTTACAAGTAGTGATCATGTGACCCTGGGATACAGCAACTGTCATAAATACATGCTAGTTACCAAGTAGCCAAATATTGATCATGTAACCATGGTGATACTGCAATAGTCATAAGGGTGAAAACCAGTCATAACTCACTTTTTTAGTTTATTTATTTATTTTTATTTAGTTAGCTTGTCGAACATGTACAAGATAACAGGAATAAGTATAAACATGGATATGAATACAGGAAATGTGTACAAATAAATGGGGACAGTAGAACAGGGATGGTAGGCACGATGGTGAGCTTATGAATGCTCCTTACAGACTTCTTAGGAATGGAGTGAGGTCCATGGTAGACAGTCTAAGGTTAAATTTGTGGGGGTTTGAGGATGTAACAATAGAGTCTGGTAGTGCATTCCAAGCATTGAACATTCTGTTGCTGAAGTCGCATTTTTTGCAGTTGAGTTTGGAACGTTTACTTTGAATTTGTATCTATTTTGTGCTCGTGTATTATTGCGGTTGAAGCTGAAGTAGTCATTGACAAGTAAAACATTGTAGCAGATAATTTTGTGTACTATCATTAGGTCAGACTGTAGGCGGCATAGTTCTAGGTTGTCCAAGCCCAAAATTTCAAGCCTGGTGGCATAAGATATTTTGTTGTGAGCAGAGGAGTGGAGTACTCTTGTATTTGATGTTCTGATTTTTTTTGTTACTACTGGTACATATAGTTTAATGACTCTTTTGACTTCAAACAAAAAAGTGTTATAATGGTATTTGGCAGTATTACAGCCAGTGAACAGAATGTGTCAATCAAGAGATGAGAAGTCAGCAGCTATGAGATCATAGTTGGCTTTTTTAAAGTTATAATTTGGGGTCCCATTAGTATGATAACCTTTGTAAGGATGTAAATTGAGACAAAAATCAATCATACTGTGGTCACTGTTGGAAAACGGTTCTTTTATTTGTAGACCATAAATTGAGTTTAAATTGTTGCAGGCAGTTGTTGAGTCTAGTTAGTTACTAATTGATCCATTCTCAGAGTAGTAACAGCATTGTACAAGGTTGCATGTATGGGTTCAGTTGTACATTCATTTGGGGTCCAATTAATAAGAGGTAGATTGATGTCACCAAGCAAAATAAGAGGGTGTGGGCAGGAGGCTGTCCACATTAGTAGTTAAGTTAGCTTGTTCGCATGTATGAGGTCGTAATCATTGGCTCTGTAACATAGTAAGAAGTGAAATGTGGTATTTAAGGACAATTCACAGATGATGGTCTCAGGAAGAGCAAGCCCCTGTGTAACTTGGATATTTTTCAGATTTAGGGACTTTTCATATAAGATAGCAATACCATCCCCTCTACGGATTTCACGGTTGGACTGGTAAACATGATAGTCACTTACTATGGTAATGGAGTCTGGGAAGGATGCATTCAACCACATCTCGCAGACAAATATAATGTTTAATATAGCCGTATTTAGTAAAAGGAGGAATTCAGGCATTTTGTTTGTGAGTCTTCTTGCATTAAGTAGCTTGCATTTAAGGTCTGTAGTGGTGGATCTGGAGGAAGGTAGGGGTGTGCATGCCAAGTTTTGGTTGTTGGGGTGGTTATTGGGCCATGGGCCATTGGTCTTGCATGTGATATAATCAGTGCCTTAGTCAATGTATAAGTCAGTCTCTCCTTGGCCCTGGTGTCTTTTAGCTCTAACCAGAGCTCATGGGAGAGGGCACATTGTAATATGGATTAAGAGTGGGTTCCTCTTATTTTCCCTACTGGTTCGGGTCACACCGGAAGTGCGCGTTTTGAAGCAGTCAGCCAGGAATTGGAATATATATTTAGATACCACATTGAAGGGTCTTGGGTTCAAGAGTTGCAAGGCTGATGGTTGCCTATACACTGGAAAGTTGTAAGGTGGGGATTGTCAACTATTAACATTTATGGATGATCTTTGTTTCATTGCAAAGGATGTATCACAGAAAAAGGGTTTTCAGATATTTGAAGGGAATTGCGAATGTGGGTCTTCAAATACAGGTATCTGGAGAATATTAAGGTAATTGAATGTTTGTCTATTCCAGCTTTGAAGGGAGGAGTGTCAGAGTATATTCATGAACTGGGATAGACATGGCAACAGGTCAGCCATTGGGTACTGGCTGGAATATGGTATAACAACTAAATCAGCCAATGAGAGCTGTTTGGGAGCTAAGACAGACTGGAACCAGGGCATGTCTTAGTCTGCAGCTTCTGAGTCTGTGCAGAGAAACTGAAAACTAGTCTGCTCTGCTGAAATGAAACTAACTGTTTTCTCCTATCTTGTGTGAACTTGTCTGCTGATCTGAACGGAACTGAAGCTTGGTATTGTATATATATTCTTGTATACAAAGAAGTTTCTTATTAAAATCAATCCTGCTGAATCAGTTTACCTCTGCGTGCTTTCTGGATTTTTGCAACAAACTCTGATAGACTGTACATTTATTTTCTAGAAATTCCCAAGTTTCTTATGCTCCCCATAGATTTATATCCACTTAATATGTATCTTAGCTTATGATCTGGGAGAGAGAATTCTTCTGTCACTTCTTCAACCTTCTGGAAAATGAAACAGTAGGAAGATAACTAGGGGGAGGGGGAGAGAAATCCTCTCAGTATTACTATATTCTTCCTCCATGAAAGAGATGGTGCAAGAAAAGTTATCTTCATTCCGTTTTTGCGGAAAATAGCATACCCCCAGAATAATACATTTGTTGTTGCCTTCTGACTGATCTGTATGCTCAGAATTTTTGGATATCAATACATATATGCACTCCTTTACATATAATGTCACTTCACTGCCTTACTCCTGTTACTTTTGAATAAGTTGTACCCTTCAATCTTGCATTTCACTTATGAGTTTCAACCCTTCATGTTTCAGTAATGCTTGATAAATCATTTTTGCCCTTTCTGCATTACAATGCCTAGTTTCGCTTGTTTTCCCCACTCTGCGCATACCCATCAACTATTGCATCAGGCTGCTGAGCAGGGAGAGACAGAAGAAAAAGAGGCATTAGATCATTTCTTACTGAGAGACCAGCTGCCTTTTGTTCTTTCCAGCCTACATGAATTGTTTCAATGCCATCTGGTCATGATAAGATCTATATCTTTAAAAAGTTGTGCCATGAGAGAGAAATTGGAGAAATGCTAACACACTGAGCCTTAAAACACCAAAAATGAAGTAACAAATTGGTGTGTGTGTGTGTGTGTGTGTGTGTGTGTGAAGAGATTTTTAAAACTATCCGGAGTGGATTTGGGTACCACTAACGGATGAGCTGCAATTTGAACTAAATCAGTAGGACACCATATACGTTTATAGTTATAAGTTTATAAGTTCATTATAGGGATGTTTGGAACACCATAGCTGTATATTTCTATTTCATATGATTTAAAAAAATCAAATTACATGGAATTGTGACAAGGGCGAAGGGGAACTGCAAGCAGGTTTATGTGTAGATTTTTTTTTTAAAGAAATTCTAAAAGAAAACAAAATGAAGCAATGCCTTGAGCTTATTTTTATTCCCCTCCCCTCCTACCTCATTTTCATGCTCTGTATCACCAATTTCTAAGTAAGGCAAGGATTGCTTTGTTACTGATACTTGTAAGCCTCTCTGAGAAGCCTCTTTAAATTTATTTTTAAATTTCATCAGAAGTGTTTATGCAGCTGAAATGATTTTATTAAAACAAATTCAGTCCTGGGATTTATACCATCAAATCCAGTTTCTTTCTCCATTGTTATCAGTAAGCCAATATGAGAGCTAGCTACATATGTATATATTTCCCAAATCAAAGGGCAATTCCTGCTTGCAGCTAATAACTAAACAGAAATCAGGGTTTTTAGAGATCCTCCCATTGGGATCCTGGTTTTTCAGGGCTCCTCCTTGTGACTAATGTGTATTCTTAAATCAGCAGGGAAAAAAACATGCCAACATAATTTGTGCTGTCTTGAAAGCTGAGCTGTAATCTATCTCAGTAGCAGAACAACAGAACAACAGACTAACCTAGTTGGAAGTGTCTTTGGAGGTCTTCTAGTCCAACCCACTGCTCAAGCAGGAAACTCTATGCTAGCAAGGCTTACAAATGGATTGAGGCTTTATTGTGGTCAGTGGTTGGAAGATTCCTCTGGTTTCATTTATTTCCCTTCCAGGGTTTGCAGCTGGCAGACAAGAATACCAGAAATCTCTTCAAAGTATGGTAGGGCAGGCTTGCAGGAATGTGAGGAAATATTTGGAATGGTGTATTTAGCTGCCGTTTATGTTGTCCAGGAGCAATGTCCAGTGAGTGACTGGTTACTTGTCACACACTTTTTCTGAAATTGGATTACTATTGCATCCATTTGACAGGTCAGTTGGGGTGTGTGTGCAGTGGGAGTGGAGAGGATTATCTAAGATATCTTTGAACAGAGACTTTCAGAGATCTGGTTAAATCTTCTTTAAGCTACACAAGGAAACTGGAAGAAGTTTTAAATTCCATTTCAGTGAATGAATTGGCAGCACCTTGAAATATCCCAAAAGGTACAGTACATAAAATAGCACTACTCCCTTCCCAAGGAGCTGCTGATCCAGTTCTACAGAGGAATTATTGAGTCTGTCATCTGCACCTCCATAACTGTCTGGTTTGG
>JANHFT010003578.1:8322-23307 GCA_032467955.1 Pseudoxenodon macrops | reverse complement strand
ACACAAGGAATTTGTCTTTGATGCATGTGCTCTCAGTGTACATAAAAGGACAAGATACATTTGTCAAGAATCATAAGATATAACACATAATGATAGTCATTGGGAGGGATCCTTGACCTATTTTAATTCTTTTTTCTTCTCTCTTCACTGGTAGGCAAACTTTGAGCCCCTTGGTGTAGGGTTCTTATCACTCCCATTTTATGCTGCAGTGAGAGAAAATCAAAATGTAAATACTAATCTCTTTGTGGAGGGTTTCTGTAAACTTCAATGTTAAAGTTTATGTCAGTCTTAATGTGCACAGCACAGTTCAGGAAACTTAACATATTTTCATGCACATTTAATGTATTTGTCCATAGAGTTGATGTGTTCCACTTCCTGGAAGCCTTCACCAAACATATCAAAACCAGCTTTCCAAATATGGGTGCTAAAAATAGCTCTTTTGAGCCAAAAACTCAAAAGATCTAAAAGAGTCGGTGTTCTGTTATGCACCAACCCTTACCTGTTTTATTATTAGCTTTAGATACTATGGAATCTTTTGCTATACAATTAAAAATCCTTCTCCTGAATTGTGATATACACAGCAAAGGAGGGAGGTAGAGAAAATGTTGAAACAACTGTTTTATTAGGCCAATTCAAAGTAACAGACTAATCTACACGTTTTTGAGTTAGTTAAAATTCTTCAGTAGTGTTCATACTACTGGGGATTTAATTATTATGAAAGTTATTTTATGGCAGAAATGTTCCATTTTTGTATCAACAAAGCATAACCCATTTACATTCTATTGATGTAAACGAGAAAGTTAAAATATGTTTAGCTATATTCTACAGAAAGTAGTGAAACTGGAAACTGCATTGAACTTGATCATATATCATACTGTTTTGCTATTTCAGTACTTTGAAAGCTGTTAATTCTTTAAAGGACTGTAAAAATAAAATCAACAATAAGAATATTGTGTCATATTTTGATAAAATCATAGAAAACACCAGAGATGAATAAATTATTACACCCACTTATCAGGAAGACTTTTCTTCTTGCCTCCTCTGTTTTCCAAAAATGAAGAATATCTTCTGAATTACATCTAATTGTCTCATTGTTGTAATGCAGAACAAGTTATTAATATTGTCCCAGTTCTTATACTTTCCAAATCTGCTTTGGAAAACTAAGGAAGAAAATAGTGAAAGAGCCACAGGTCATAAAAGAGAAATCATTCACATAAGAGTAAATACATCTTTGCTAAGGAGAATTCAGAAATAAATAGGATAAATGAAGTGAGAAATTTCTGATGTATTAGTCTAATTCAGCCTTCCTCAATCTAATCATCCTTCAAATAAATGGATTTTAAACCACACAGTTCTTTGACCAGCATGATTATTGCTGAGGAATCTCATAATTGTAGCCTTTTTATCTAAAGGACACTTAAAAAATAATATAGTAATCTTATTTTCTGACAAATTCCACTTGAAAAATATACATAAGGATTTCTCCTATGAAATAGTTTATTGAAACATGCTAAGAGCACAATATTATTATTGTAGATTTTATTTTTAACAAATTCCAAAGTAATAACAGCTTTTAAAATACAACATTGCCATGTTGATGCTGTAGTTAGAATGCAGTGGTTAGAATGCAGTATTGCAGACTAATTCTGCTGACTGCTGGCTGCTTGCAATTTGGCAGTTTGATTGTCACCAGCTCAAGGTTGACTCAGCCTTCCATCTTTCCAAGTTTGGTAAAACGAAGACTCAGATTGTTGGGGGCAATGTGCTGACTCTGTAAACTGATTAGAGAGGGCTGTAAATCACTGTGAACTGGTATTTAAGTCTAACCGCTATTGCTACCATGAGACATTGTGAGTTCTCAGGACTGACCGGGCCAAATAGACCACACAAAGGTTTTTCCTGTAAATCAGACTTTTTTCCTGCTTTACTTTTAACATAACAAGACATAACAATTGCTATGATTGTTTCCCCCCCTCCTGATAATTAGGAAAGCAGAATTCATCTAATGCACAAAACAGAGCTATAGTTTTCCCTTGTCTCCTGAATCTTCAAAGAAGTTTAAAAGGTACCGTAGTCAATGATTTATAAACAGCTTGATCTACAATTTAGACATCTCTCTAAATCTAAAATATAACCAAACCTAGCTGGCAAATTCTTCCCATGAGCAGAACCTGAATCTTCTTTCTGGTATATACTGTCCCTTTTCTCCCTCCCTATATATCTGTATAGGATAGATTAATCCTATGCAGCAGCAGCAGCTTTGCATACCGAATCCAATGATGATTTCTATTTGGAAGCATTTGCAAACTATATCTCTCCAGCAGCCCAAGCTTGCCCCATTATATCTTTGCTTGCTTGTCATTTATTCCTTCTTTCTCTTCCTCTGCAGCTTCAGTTCAGTTTCCCATTTATGCCACCTTCTTAACCCATTTTTGTCTATTTTATTGAATAAGAAAAAAATAAAAAGAAACCCCTAACAGCATGGCTATTATTGCTATAATATTATCAAACCAAAGGTTTGTTATCAGCTGATGTTACTAGCATGCAGCTGTTGAAGTGGAATCTGGTATAAGTATAGGTCTAGATGGGTGGTGCTGAATTATTATGAATAAATAAATAGACTTTTTTGGTGGCAATACATGATTTTCTTTGGCATTTTTCATTTGGCATCAGTAGTTAATTTGTAGTGAGACACTGGTGAAGTGGGCACAGCACAGCACTTGTCAATCAGAAGTGTCGGCAGTTCTGTGATTAGAATCCCTAGTGCCACGTAACGGGCTGAGCTCCCATTACTTGTCCCAGCTTGTGCCAACCTAGCAGTTCAAAAGCACGTAAAAATGCAAGTAGAAAAACAGGGACCACCTTTGGTAGGAAGGTAACAGCGTTCCATGCACCTTCGGCATTTAATCATGCTGGCCACATACCATGGAGACGTCTTCCAGCTTTGAAAGGGAGATGAACACCACCCCCTAGAGTCGGGAATGACTAGCACATGTGCGAGGGGAACCTTTACCTTTACCTTTATATTTCTCTCTCTCTCTCTCTCTCTCTCTCTCTCTCTCTCTCTCTCTCTCTCTCAGGTCCTGACCTGACCTATTAATTAGCAAAGCATTGTTTGCATGGAAATCTCCAATTTCCATATAAGGGTTAATTGATCCAGAAATGTTTATTCCATTTTATTGAAATAAAGAATTAATATTCCTGGTCTGTGCTTACTGCTGTGCTATAGACTAATGCACAAAAGATTTTTGTACATTAAAGGCATTAGTTTCTAGCTTGCTCAGATGATTACTCTGCTAAAATTTCTTTTTGAGAAAATAACTGCATAAGTTTTTTCCCCCCTTTTATCTTGTGCTGCCAGCTCAGCTTTTCCTAACCTTGTGTTCTTCAAACATGTTAGATTTCAATTATCAGGTTACTTTGAATTCTAGCAGTAAAAATTAAACACATCTAGAGAGCACTCATTTGACCAAACAATCCACATATTTCTTATCTCCATTTAAATAATGGAGATGGCAATAATTATCCTCATTTTTTTAATTAATGAAAACTAATCCTATGTGTGTATCACTTGTAGGCAAATGGGAACAGAACTTCACCTTGAATTGCTTAGTTTCATCTTCAGAGAGAGATGGAAAGAGAGAGGAGAGATACAGACATAGAGATGTAAAGATAGACATAGAGATGTCAGTTTGTTTATAAACATTTCCTTCTTCATTTGAGAAACCACATAATAATTTGCTCAGTGGGGTTTGAATTGGCTATTGATTGATTTATGAAATTTTTTTATCCCACCTTTATTGCATTCTAAATAATTGAAGATGGCAAACATATATGGCAAACTCTTCCCTTTTTCTGTTTTCTCCACAATAACAACCCTGTGAGGCAGAGGTGGGTTCCGAATCTTCTTACTGCTGGTTCGCTCAGGGTCGCACCTCAAGCGCATGTGCGGATGTCAAAATCTAGCTTCTGGGCATGCGCAGAAGCAAAAATCCAAAATGGCGGTGCCCATGGAGTCACCAACAGAACCTGCTCCATGACGTCACCACGGAGTTACTACCTACTCTATAGAACCGGATAGAACCAGTAGGAGCCCACCTCTGCTGTGAGGTGAGTTGGGTTAAGGGAGGATGACTGGCTCAAAGTCACCCAACTGATTTTCATGCCTAAAGTAGGACTAGATCTCAGTCTTCTGACTTCTAGATCTTCTGTCATCTGATGATCTTAATAATCATATTCAGTTGCACTCTCAACAGTTTAATCACAACTAAAATTTTAATCTGTGATTGAAAGCTATTTTGATTCTCTGGCTTTTTAATAAAGTTTAACTCTATTAAAGAACATTTAACTACTACAAATGAGCCAGGTAATAATTGCCTTCTCTAGAGTTATTCATGATTTTTATAAAGTATAATAATGTAACTGTTTAACTATTTTAGGCTTTAACTATTCTTAAGTGGGAGAAAAAGAAACATTACTGTTTGGAAGATCGCTTTATTTTTTTTCTTATGTTTTTCTCCTTTCTTTAAAATGTATGATTTAAATGACATGTATCCTATATTACAATAAATTCCATGTATCATACTTTGCAATAAGTGAGCATATTTTAGAGGTAGTGGTTTAGTCTTCAAGACTAACATTTAATAACCGTAAATATTAGCTATGCCTAAATTGCTTTGTCATCAGATAATTTATATCTGACCATTGTTTTTAACAAATGTGACTGAATTAGCTTTTCTGAATTGGAGATTCATTTTAATACATCTTAAATAAATTAAAAATAAAGCTATATAAGTTCTATGGATCTGAAAAAGATTTTATTCCTTGTCTACTATGTAATATTTTCTCATGATATATTATATATATTCTATAGGAGTATACAATAGGAATGTATTATAGGATATAATATTCTACATGGGAGCCAGAGTAGATAAATTCATTTGGGTTTTGAGTGGACATGTATACAGCTGAATACCTAGCGTATCAAATATTTGAAAGTAGCCTAAGATCCTCTAGGACTCTTCATGATTGGGCAGGGAAAAATTTGGCCATCTCTCCCAAACTCTCACATCTTAGAATGGCTTTTGTATAATGTGTTTGGGAAAGGAGGGTGATGGACAATGCTCCCTTTCCAAATTTTTCCAACTGTCTTAAAAACAATCATTCTTAAACAATTAATTAGATGATCAAGAATTGATCTTTTGCTCCATTGGTCTAATTGGGATAATGCATTTAAATTTAATTTTAGATTAAAAACTCAATGTACAATAAAGGTGAAAATTATTTTCACTTTAATTCTTTAATGGGCTTAGCTTCCCAAGTTCACATGCTTGCAAAAATTCATATCCTGTGGCGCTCTACAAGATTAGGAGAGGAAGGGATTAAAAGCAAGACAAATGACTAATAGCTAAATTATTAAGCTACTTTAAAGTAATAAGAAAGCTAAAAGCTTAAGAAACCTTTGTCTTTATGTTAGGTTTATCAGCCAAGTACTGTTTTTATTTAAGACAATATACACATACATATGTGTTTAGAAATAGTTTTGATGTTTACTTACTTTATGCATGTAAAATACACTAAAGAGTTTTTCAATTACTTAGAAGACTTTAATTTTACATGTAACTGTCTTAACATTCCAATGTTTTAAAAGAGAAGCAAATTATACTAAATAAAAAAATAATGTAGCAATACCTTTCAACATATCATGAAACCTTAACTATACAGTTAAGTATTGATTAACTCTGGTGGTTTTGCTCACCCAAAACATTTAAAATGTTTGCTGTATAATTAAAAAGTAGGTTTACATCTTAAAATATACTTATTTGATTACCATTCCTTAACAAACGTGAATACTAATACATGGTGCAGTAATAGGAGATGTTCATATCATATTATGTGCCGCAACAACCACTTTACATCTCCAACATGTGTTAAAAATGTTGGGTGGCAACTTCATTACCCGAGAATTTCAATAAACATGTGTATGTGTATATGTATATGTGTAATATTCTTTAAAAATGCATAACAATTTATTAACACTGGGTATTTCAATTTTTTATTCCAGAGTATTTGCAAATAACTTATCTGCCTTTAGGATATCCTTTGATTTTTTTTAAATGAAAGAATATTATAGACTTAGATTCACCCCTATGCCACTATTTAATCCAAAATTAAATGCATATGATGACAATCTATCTAGGCAAATGGGTGGTCAAAGAGATATTTTAATTGAATACGTTATCATTTTTTCCAGTTTCAGAAAATTTCCTTGCAAATGGTTTAAAATTCAACTGGTTAAAATTATTGATTGGCAATCAATTATATTGCCAAAGAGCCATCATAGTATAGTGGTTATAATGCTGTATTACAGGTTAACTCTGCTCACAGTCTGGAGTTCGATCCTGACTTGATCAAGATTAACTCAGCTTTCTATCTTTCTGAGGTCAGTAAAAAGAGGAGTCAGATTGTTGCAGGCAGCATTCTGACTCTGTAAAATGCTTAGAGACGGCTGTAAAGCACTATGAAGTGGTATATAAGTCTAAGTGCTATTTTATTGCTATTTCTCATGAGAAGAGTGGCTATATAAATTTGAGAAACAAACAAACAAACAAATCTAAAATATTTAATATCCCTAATACTCATTATTTCCCTCCCCCAAGTGTTCATTTGCAGCTTTGAAACTGAGATTATCCCAGAGTGTAAATTTATTTTTATTCGAGGATCAAAATTATATTTTTGTCCTACCATATTTCAGATAAGCCTTGCTACCATTAATGCAGAAGATTCAATAGAGCTATTGCTAAAAAAAAGACCAATTATAATACCAGAAGACCTACTTTCCAGTTGTGCTCATAATAGTTTTTTTTAAAGGAAAACTAAATGCATACTTAATTGCATTTCATAAAGAAGCAGAAGTCAAAACATATGCCACTTAAAAAGTTGAAGAATCAGGAAAGTTAAGACTCCTGTCCTATATTCTAAATGTAATTTAGATAAAGACATCTATTTTTCCCATTAACAATATTAATATCTTTATTGACATCAACATAGGAAGAAACGATGTAAAAATCATTTTGGTATATCCCCACCTCAAATGCTGTCATTTCTCATCAGTTCAACAGACATTTTAACCATCTGTTTATATTGGAGATTTTTAAAGGATAAAAGCAGATGATTAGAGTACACAGATTTGTAATATTTAATAGGATCATAATAATTAAAGAAGCTTTTTAAAGCAATAATCTATATTCATTCTACAAAATATTGAAATTAAGGGCTACTAGTAAAATGTTCTCTGTGCTAACAAAGAACTTTTACTTATTAAAGTGCTTGGAAAGTGAGATTGAAAACACCCTTTTTCTTTTGGTAAACATCATCTTTGGTTATTTAAAGAGCTCTAGGTCACTAAGGATAATTTGAGAAAATCGAAATTTTACCTTTTCACTTTATAGGGGAGCTTGTTTCATACTAGGGAACCATATATTTTTCCATGTTGGAAATGGCATTTAATCAAAGGCAATACACCTCTCTACAGTATGTAAAGTAAAAAAAAAGGATTAAAAGAGCTATAATAATAATCAACTGACCTGGTTTTTCAAAAAAAAAAAGGCATTTGTATAACTGCTAAGAAAACAAATTATATATATTTCAAAAAATAAGTTTTTGGGAAAAAATGAAGTGAATTAAAAAGTTATTGCAGTCCGTGTAGTGTAAAGATCCAGATAAGAAAGCATGCAGAATTATAAGCACGAACTGGATTTTCTAACGGAGAGTAACAGTTAGTGGTGGCATTTGTGCTTTTAATAATGTCAATCATATAAAGGTTTGGAGGTAAAAGATACCAATCTATCTCCATTTAATTTGGTTTTTAGTATACTACTTTTATAGCACCCATAGCTTAAAATGAGCACAGACTCAAGAGGAAATTACAAGGCAGAGCTGAAGAAAGTAATACATTAGCAAGCTTCTAAAGTGTTAGGGGAGATTTTAGTATTGCCCCAAAATGTTGTTTTCCCATTTGATAGAAATTCTATGCTTCCAATCAAAAGCGATAAATCAAACTCAAATATATAAAAAAGGAATGATGTCTAGCTTATCTTCTTTTTAGCAAGGTGCTTTGCATGCAAAAATGAAGGATGGTAAATGAAAAACAGGCCAGGTGAGAGAATTAAAAAATGTGAACCAAGATATGCTTTCTTTGGATACCCTGACAAACTGGAAATACACTGAGCAAAAGCTGTGGGTTCATATATATGCAAGCAACTTTGGTTACTAATAAACAGAACTTAACTGAATCAATTAGTCCAGTATTTTAGTTCTAGTTTAGTTTAGTTCTGCTAGTAACAGAGATGGGTTTCTACCGGTTCTATCCAGTTCTATAGAGTAGGTAGTAACTCCACGGTGACGTCACGGAGCTGGTTCTGTCGGTGGCTCTGTGGGCACCGCCATCTTGGATTTTGTTTCTGCACATGCGCAGAAACTAGTTTTTGACTGCTGCATATGCGCTCGAGGCATGACCCTGAGGGAACTGGCTGTAAGAAGATTCAGAACCCACCTCTGGCTAATAATACAATAGTATTCCATTTGGTAACTGGAGACATGCCATCTCTGTACTGAGAATATATGGAATCATCATGATTAGCAGCCAAAAGTAGTGCCAACTTCTCTCATTTTGTCCAAGCAGGTGACAACACCTACTAAATAGAACTACCGTAGTTAAAACTTTTATGAGCGGTCATTGGGAAATTCTAAGATTACCAGGTGACAGTTTCCACTTTTTAATCTTTTCTCCCACTTTTAAAACTATGTATTGGTAAAGAGTTTCACTGGATAAGAATATAGTACCTTACTGTTTGCTGGTAAGCTGATACCCAGCTGGTTACAAAGGATTGCAATTCACCTATTTGACATCGATTTTGATTTTGGGGGAAAAGTGACAAATTAAAATAGCCTGACCTTTTCTTCCTGCAACACTGAGGCTTCAGAATTGAGACCCAGACTAAATGGAGAAGGCACCCCTTAATTCAAATGCAAATTATAATACAGTTTGCAACCAGCAGTAACTACTTTTTCCTCAGATTACTATAGCCAAATCAAATGTGTTGGTGCCAGCATTGCTCACTCCGTATCAGTGTGATTCTGTATGTGGTAATATACAGTTTGATGAATGAAATTCTGAAATAGGGAGTAGCAAAGTCTATTTATACTTATAATACTTTTTTTTATTCATCAATGTTATGAATGTCAGATAACAAAGAAAACAGTTGAGGAATTAATTATTCAAGGGAACAAAGCAGTAGCATTCCTGGGATAAACATGTTATTTATCTGTGGTATTTATAATTCATTCTTTTTCCAAACAGGCTGAATACATAGTTGGATGTTTTTTTAATGCAGAATTTGCTGAGTTGAGACTACTGTATTCCTCCTTAAAGACAAGCTTCTCAAGTAGTAAAGAATTGTTACAATGGGGATGGATCAGAGGTGGGTTCCTACAGGTTCAGACTGGTTCTGTAGAGTAGGTAGTAAGCCGCTGGTGACATCATGGAACCGGTTCTGGTCCATGGGCGCCAGCACCTTTTTTGGGGGGATTTTATTTTTTTGGGGGAAAAAATTCTGGTTTTTTTTCTTCTGCGCTGCGCAGAAGCTGAATTTCCGGCAGTGTGCATGTGTCGCCATCTTGTTTTCGGCCTTTTTATTTTTGGGATTTTTTTTGTACTGCGCCTGCATGTGCGTATGAAGCGCATGCGCGCCGATGAAGTGCGGCCACGCAGAGCGGGAGGAAGCGAACCAGCGGCAAGGTAAGTTAAAACCCACCCCTGGGATGGATGGTAATAAGAAATTGTTATATCCTGTTTTATCTTAAGACAGATTGATAGCTATAAATTCTATTTTGGGGACATTGTGTGGCAATATTCTGGATGTTCATGGTTTTTTGTTTTGTTTTTATTGTTCAAAACTTTTAATATGTAAGCTTCCCAGAGTAATTCAGAATCAGGCAGCCTCTAAATCTAATTGATTAATTAATTAATCAGTAACTGTCAGATTTAAACTAACAGGATTGGTTTATAGTACCATTACATCCCTTCTATTTGCGTCTCTAGATTAGAATCCCAGGGATGGGAGAATGGGAATAAGTCAATTGATTCTTATTCTCTTTTGTGTCTTAATTACAGCCCCCATTGCTTTCCATATGTTAGAGGATAATATCTGCAGCAGGGAATCTGTTCCACTTTTTGTCTCAGATTTCTGGAGGACATAGTGAAGTTTGACAAGAATAGAACAAATGTTTTTCTTCAGACTTTCAATCTGAAATACACCTATGCAATTTTACTACTGTAGAGGTTCTTTTTGCAACAATGAATCAATGGATTGACTATTGCTGCTTTACCTGATACTGATAGAAGAAGGATTGGCGGGTTTAGACTCTCGAAGATGTTTCATCACATGGTAGGTCTCATAATTCAAAATGATTAAGTAATCATTAATATTGTGCTACCAGCTAATCTTCTCTATCTAGCATGTGCTATCCTGGGTTGTCCAATAGTTCCTGTAGAGTAAGGAAAACTGCCTCATTCCTTTCTCACCTCATATGGAACAGAGGAAGAAAAACTGATGTAATTAAGGCAATATGGCTCCTCTTTGAAGAGGATTCCATCACTTGCTTCCTTGGGTGCTATTTCACCATTCCTGGCTAGGACTTAGAAGAATAACATATTTGTTTTGTGGGATAGTATAGTTTTACTTCCTCTGATTACTGGGTTTAAAGTTTTGAATGCTTATTTATCTCTGCCTAAGAAAAGGGTGATAAAAATGAGAATTCTTATCACCTGCACTTCAGTTAATTGCACCATTCCTCTTAAAGGACCTACCACCTGAGGTGAAACTAGAATTCCTTCCAGTGGAAAAGCAGAAAATAGGGAGGATTTTTATTTCAGTAATATTTTGTTTTCTGGTAAGCAGTTGCTAAGCTCAGTTTGGGATAGTTAGAACCAGTAGATACTTTGAACTGAATGGCTATCTGAAGTGGAAAATAATATCACTTTAGGAGCAACTTCCTTCTCCCATCTGATGAGATATGTGACAGTATGCAATAAGGGATTTCCATTTCTCTTACAAATTTTTTTTATTAACTTCATTCTGTTGAATATTAAGAAACAAATAAAAAAGTCTTGTATAGACAAGAATTTGACTGGGAAATCATGCCAGCTGGCTGAATTATAGCTTGGTTTTAATGCTATATGTTCACCTTGATTTTCACTAGTTGTATGCTTTGGCTTTGTTTTCATTTATTTTGGCCTGCAACATAGTGATATTTCCTGTTTTCTGTTCATATCTCCCTCTGAACTATAAAGTGAGTGAGTGAATGAATGAATCTGTGAGGTAAATTGCCCTTGAGGAGGTCTCAGATCTGAGCCTGTTGGAGCACAGATATACGGTAAATAGTTTCATATAACTTTCTTCAAATAAGTAGTTCTAGAGACATGTCTCATTCTGTGCTCAGAAATAATTTCTTGTTTAGCCTCAGGACAATTGGTCAACATCTATGGAGCGGCTAAATTAATGTTGTCTGTTGATATCCCTTTGCCCTATCAGCCAGTGGCTGGACTTTCAGTGCATCTGAGATTTCTCCATGACTGACAGCTGTAACACAGATTGTGCCTGGAAATCCCAAGGTCTTTTGTTTACTTCTTCAGGCAATTGCCTGAACATTCCTTTAATAAAACAGATGGAGAAAAATATTACAAATAGAAATTCTATGGAGAGATGTTCTATAGAGAGAAATCATAAAGGAAGACTGCCACAAAAATACTGATAAATACTATTTGAAAGCAGAAAGATATACTCACATAATTTACTGCCAATAAATAAGCTTTTGAATTTTTGACACACGTGTCAGAGGTTGCCTGAGGCAGCAAAATTGCTTGCCCATCTTTTGCATGTTTTGCATATAGGCATGGGTAAATTTAGGGTCCAGACCCTTTTAAAAAAGGAACATGAGTATCTAGAACACATAGCTGTCAACAGTCAAGCTTCAAAGCATGGTCCTGTAGTGATGATGGGAGAGAAAAAGGAGAAGTAAAATAAAGGATGCACAAAGACTGCAAGAGAGAAGTTAGAAATCTAAATAGATTAGGAGTTGGTGGGACCAGAAGCACAGCACAAATCGTTGTGGCCCACCAATGGCCAGCAGAGCTGGCAGCAGATTTGGACAGTGAGATGGTTGGGGAGGAACATGGGTGAGTCCTGGAGTCTGGGGAAGGCTCTGACTAGTGCTCTGTGTAGGATGCAGAGAAGGGGCCAGGCCATATGATAAATATCAGCTGGATTCAGACATCAGTGAGGCAGATGAACAGCTGGAGCCTGTTCCCAGTGTGAGCATGCACAGAGTTGCCAGATGAAGGGAACAGCTAAGGAACAAGGGTCGACTTGGGAGTAAGGCCACTGGTGGAGGATGAAGGGCCCCTCTTATAGGGAATAAAAGAGGAGCAAAAGGGGAGGGGTGCTTGCAGGAGACAATTTGTTCATTTCTGCATTCTTGCCAAGTATTGCGGAGTCTGAAAGATATCGGCCTGGCCACTCTCCAATCCTGATAAAGGTCAGTAATTGTGAACTATCTTGAAAGACTGTGAGAGAGGTAAGACTTTGCTGGACACGAATTCACTGTAAATTAAATAAAAGGGGTTTATCAGGATGAGAACTCAGCTTTGTGCTGCTGGGAAAGCCTAGGTCAGTACAAAATCGGTCTCTCAAGTATTCCTGAAATTAAATTAGGGAGGTCATCCTGGATATTTGCAGAGGTAGTCTTGAAAGGGAACAATTCAGCAATTGTAGGCAGTGTGTGATGAGCACTGAAATACGAAGAAGATGGAGTGGTTGAGAAAAGGAATAGCTTTCTGTTTGCTTCTTTTCCTTCTGTCCCTCTGAAATGTCAAGTGACCATTATCATTCCAGTTGTGTTAATAGCAAGTGGTGAGAAAAGCAAAGAACAATATCAATTCTAAAAGAAAACCATAAGAAAGTTGCTACCCTGATGGCTACCAAGACCCACAAAAATGACCAGCCTTGAAAGATAGAAGATGCAGAAAAGAGGACAAGAGACAGCAGAAAGCTGTCTTGACAACAGCTTCAAGACAGGTTTATTAGATGGGCTGCTATATAAATAAGAGGACATGGATGGATAGCTAGATAGATAAAAATGAATAATGTTGAGATAGAAAATGCACATGTTTTTATGATTTAGTAGGTTAAAAAGGTGAACTAAAATTAGGTTACAAACGAGTTAAATAAAGTCACTTCCAGAAAAAAAGATAAAGATTCTAAAATCCAGTTGGGACATTTTTAGAGCCAGCCCAGGGGTGAAATACAGCAGGTTCTGACAGGTTCTGGAGAACCAGTAGCAGAAATTTTGAGTAGTTCAGAGAACTGGCAAATAACACCTCTAGCTGATCCCAGAGTGGGGAGGGAATGGAGATTTTGCAGTATCCTTCCCCTGCTCACCAAGCCACGGCCACCAAGCCACGGCCACAGAACCGGTAGTAAAAAATGTGGATTTCATCACTGAGCGAGCCTAACATATATGATAGCGAAATATAAATGTGAATGAAAGAATAGCAGAGGAGTAGAACAAAGATCCAATAAAGTTCAAATGGAAAAATAAGCTCTAGGATAGACACTGAATATGTTAGGATAAATAAGAAACAAAAATTATACAATAAATACAATAAATAACCAAATTCACTGTGTACTTAATGAGCTAAATGCATTTTTATAGTTTACATTGGCAATAATCATGATTAAAATGATTGGTAATAATCATAGAATAACAGAGTTGAAAGGACCTTGGAAGTATTCTACTCTAACCCCTCTGCTCAGGCAGGAAACCTTATACCATTTCAGAAAAAAATTGTTGTCTAATTTCTTCTTTAAAACTTCCATTGTTGGAGCATTCACTGCTTGTGGAGGCATTGTTGTTCCACTAGACTCTCAACATCTTTTTTATATCGTGACAACCAAAACTGAATGCAGTATTCCAAGTGTGGCTTTACCAAGGCATTATAAATTGGTATTAACACTTCACGTGATCTTGATTCTATCCCTCTGTTTATGCAGCTTAAAATGGTGTTGGTTTTTTTGGCAGCTGCAGCACACGGCTGGCTCATATTTAAGTGATTGTCCACTAGGACAATTATGTCTGTGTTCTGTCTGGGTATCCATCTCAGAACTCCATGACAACATGACAACTTTAGTAAAGCCCAGTCCCCACCTTTTTTGAGTAAAGTTGGTAAATTTTTAAGTTAACACTACATTTCTTGGCTATGGTGAAAAACCCAGGACCCATTCTCAAGAATGAATTCATCTGCATATTAAATGTACTCCTGTATATGGATTAATAGGTTTAGAAGGACCCCATATCAGGTAGCAGTAAAAAGAGAACAGCATCAGCACTCAGCAAGCACAGGAGTAGTTACAAGTAGTTATCTTGCCTGTACAATATACATTCTTAAAGAAGAGAATCCAGAAGAACTATCTCTGAAGAATTATGCCCTGCTGCTTTTGATTGTGATGAGTTTGCCTTTAGCCATTGCTTCTCAAGTGTCCATGCCAGCACCTAAATCAAACAGTTTGCACTCACTTTACTGACAAAGAGCTGAGAGTAGGCTGTTCATTTACATTCTAATGAAATAACTATTACATAAGAGAAGAAAAGGTTGTAAAGGAAGATAAATTAAAATACCTATGATGGCTATTGGAATGAGGAAACTCTGAAATGGAAGGGAAAGCTAGTAGCTAACATAGATTTGGGCAGCTCTATTTATTTATATTTATTTATCTATTAATTTTTCATTCATTCATTCATTCATGTCTTTCTTTCTTTCTTTCTTTCTTTCTTTATTTATTTATTTATTTATTTATTTATCTATTTATTTATTTATTTATTTATTTATTTATTTATTTATTTATTTATTTATTTATTTATTTATTT
>JANHFT010003577.1:31670-46700 GCA_032467955.1 Pseudoxenodon macrops | reverse complement strand
CAAACCTTCACTGCACATATCCCGCCCAGGGGTCGTAGTTTGAGGACCCCTGATTTAGTGCAGTATAAAAAATGCAAATATTTTTTCTGCAGACCACCAAAATTTTCTCACGGACCACCAGTCGGTGACCGCTGGTTTACAGAGTCAGTATATTGCCCCCCCCAAAAAAAATACCAACCAATCTGGGTCTTTATTTTACCGACCTCGGAAGGATGGAAGTCCGAGTCAACCTTGAGCCAGTGAGACTCGAACTGCGGAACTGCTGGCAGTCAGCAGCCAGCAGAATTAGTTTGCAATACTGCATTCTAACCACTGTGCCACCATGGCTCTTGTTGGTGGGATGGAAGTTCCTACCAAAGATGGAATTAAAAAAACCAGGAACCTAACCTTTTCATTAAAACAAAAAAACTGGTGGGATCTAGTTCACAGAATCAAAATATAACCACAGAAATGTGCATTAAAACGATGTGCCGATAAAACAGTACCATCAGCAAGAAGAGAGGCATCCAGGGGCTTATGAAACAATGAAAATAAACCAGAAGATAGATGGAGAGGAACAGCTTCGGTGCTCATCTTAATTCAGAGTTGTTCCATTTGATTGTGCGATGACCCCAATCCCCCAGCAGAAACACCGTAAAGCACTAATATCCTCATTTTTCCAAATTTCACAAAGCTGCTGTCACGTCAAAAAAAGATAAGTACTAAAAGTGCTTATATGCATAAGTCTCCACAGATTTTATATTACAGAAACCACTTCCTAAAGTTTGTAAGGAAGGGTACACATGAAAGCACTAGAAATGGGTGGGTTCTACTTACCTTCCCTACCGGTTCGGAGTTGCACCGGAAGTGCTCAAGAGTTGCATGCCCTCAGCACTTCTGGGTGAAAACCCTCTGCGCATGTGCAGAAGGCTTTGTGCATGCGCAAATGGTTGTTTTTCGGACAGTTCGGGGGCGTGTCCAGCCGGCCGTCGCTGCCCGTTTGGCGAGCGGGGGAAAATTCCTACTACTTGTTCTAGCGAACCGAACCGAACCGATAGGAACCCACTTCTGATTAGAAATCAAATCTATAAGTTGCAGAGCACCAGCTGCATTAAATGAGGATAGAAGAAAAAAGAGAACCTGGGAAAGGCAGAAGAGAAGAGCCTCACCATCCCTCAGGGACCTATGACCAACAACTGCGGATGTCTAAAGCAGACACTGCTTTGGTTATCACAACATAAAAAAGATCTTGAGCGCAGAGAAGAGCAACAAAGACGATTAAGGGACCAGAGGCTAAACTGTATGATGAACAGTTGCAGGAACTGGGTATCTCTAGTTTAGTGAAAAGAAGGACTAGGGGAGACATGATAGCAGTCTTCCAATGTCTTAAGGAGCTACCACAAAGAAGAGGGAGTCAAGCTGTTCTCCAAAGCACCTGAAGACAGGACAAGAAGCAATGGGTGGAAACTATTCAAGAAGAGAACCAATCTAGAAGTAAGGAGTAATTTCCTGACAGTGAGAATAAATTAATCGGTAGAATGGCTTGTCTCTCCAGAAGTTCTGGGTGCTCCATCACTGGAGGTTTTCAAGAAGAAATTGGACAGCCATTTGTCTGAAATAGTCTAGGATTGCCTGCTTGAGCATGAGATTAGACTAGAAGACCTCCAAGGTCTCTTCCAACTCTGTTATTCCTTACTCTGATATTCTTTCTATGATCACATGTATCCATCCCATAACCACCACCCCCAAAAAGGTCAGAATGCTGTAGGATCTCCTGCCAAGGGCAGAAGGTTGAAAACCTCCAAGGTTCCTTCCAACCCTATTATTCTATGTTCTATGACTTGCCTGAGGTTCCCCAATGTACCTGGACTGGTTTATACCTGGGATATGCAGAAAAAGCCGAAGAAAAAATGCATCTAGTTCAGATATTAATCGGTTCAAATGAATGATCTGGTGATCAGTCACTCACTTCCTGGTTCCACTCAATGAATGCCACCAACCACCCCAGTGGAAAGGGCTCTGGATCAGGGGTGAAATGCTATTGGTTCGGCCTGGTTCACCCAAACCGGTAGTAACAAATGCTTCTGGTTCACAGAACCAGTAGTAAAAAATGCTTTTAAAAAGTAAAAAAAAAAGAAAAGGTTCTCATGATTGGGTGGCACAGCTGATTGTCACAGCTAATGGATCTTTTTTAGAAACTTTTTTAAAGCATTTTTTAAAGCTACCTATTCGCCCTGTGAGCTTCCTGCTTATTGCAGGGGCCATTTTGTGTGAAGTCCAGTTGCTTCTGCATAGTCAGTTGTGTAGGAGTCGGTTGTGTAGCTTGTGTTATTTTTGTGCAAAGTGTGATAGTTGGTTTTTGAGCTCTTTGGGGCTCTGTGAGGTTCCTGCTTGTTTTGCAGGGACCATTTTGTGTGCTTTTGCATTGTGTGTGAGTCAGTTATGTGGCTTTTCTGTTGTTTGTGTGTGAAGTGTGAAAGTTGGTTTTTGAGCTCACCTGGTCACATGACCATGACCACCAAACCACGCCCACCTAGTCACATAACCACCAAACCAAATCACACCCACCAAGCCATGCTCACAGAACCGGTAGCTAAAATGTTTAGATTTCGCCAATGGCCCAAGAGAAAGTTTAGAAATTCTATCAAGAGCTTGTTGATGTAATGTACTTCTCCATTTTGATAACTGTTCAAATATACCGGGCATATTTTTTTTGCCTAGATTTATTGTGCTTGGTATATGGTATTCATAATCTGTTTAGTTTTCCCAAATTTCTCTTTTATGCTTTGTTGGTATGAAATTTTTGTGGGTTTTAATCTGTATCTCATATAATTGGAAATCACCTTTTGAGATTAATGTATAGTATATGCTCTTTTTGTTTTAGGGGAATCCTCACGGATAAAAAAGTCTAATTTACTCTTGGAATTCAACACTACACAAACTTGTTCTAAGGAAGGTCAACGCACATGGCAAAGTAACATCAATTTCTATTGTGGGAAGACTTTGGTTAGTATGTTACTGCTGAACATTTTATTTCTATATAGGCAATAATTACTTTAAATTATTAAGTACTAATGAGCTATCCCAGACCTGACAGAAGAATTACGTTTGTCCTAGAATGTATTTGTGCATGTTCCACCTGTACAGATTGCTTATCTGTTTTCCTAAATGATCCTATTTAAAAAAGGTGTTTGTTTAATGTACCAACATGAAAGAGAAATATCAAATTGGTCAGATTGCATAAAACTAGTGCTTCTTAAAAATTGATTTTAAAAAATCTGCCAGTCAATTTATGTGCTATATCAGGTAAAATAAGCATACTTTATTTTAGACATTTCATTATATATCTGTTTTCAGGCAGATTTCTTTACCAGAACATCTTAAAATCATTTATTTATTTATTTATTTATTAAATTTGCATGCCACCCATCTGCCTGATAAGAGTCTGGGCGGCTTACAAAACAGTATGGTGCTATTAAAGATAAAGATGTTAGCTTCTGGCAGTTAAATTTGTACTGTCTAGTTCTGAAATGTTAATTTTGTTTTATTTTCCCAGTTATTTTAATTTATGGATGAATTTTCACACTCTAGAGTTGATATATATCTGGGTAAATGTAGTTTCTTGCTTGGAAATGTAAACTGTACAAACCAGTAAAAAATTTTTTAAACTTTATTATTATTTAGGTTTTAAATACAAATACAAATTGATCAGTATTGATCAGGTTTTAAATACAAATACAAATTGATCAGTATTGTGCATCAACTTTTTTCTTAATCAGGGTTCCCCAGAATTTGTGACTTCATTTGAGTGTGTTCATTATTTTGAATGGAGAACTTTCCTTGCATGCAAGAAGGACTTATTTACATCAGCTAAAGAGGTAACACAAGTTCTGTTTGAACATAAACTAAAAAATCATCATGCATGTTGATTGAGAAGTCAGTCCATTAGATTCACTGGGCCTAATAGGTTAACTAAACAGTGCATCCTCGGTTTATTATTTTCTTATCAATTCAGGGCTCCAAAAATTATCATCTCATATTGAATGAGATATGATATTAAATGCCATTTATTGTTAGGTTTCTGGTAATGTCATGAATTTTTTTTAAATAGTAGTCAAACATGTTTTTTCAGTTTGAACAATCTATCAGTTTTTGGATCTAGCTATAAAGATGTGATATTCAACACGAGGCATTAAGTTTAAGGTCTCCCTTTTTATCTGCACTAGGAATTAAATAACTTGTGGTATGAGTTTGACTGAGGTGAGGCACTGGTTAGTTATTCTAGGCCTGTGATGGTGAATCTATGGCACGCGTGCCACAGGTGGCACACGGAGCCATATCTGAGGGCATGCGAGGCATTGTTTGCACACGACATCCTTCCGCGCTCCCCCCCCGCTTTTGGTACGCAATGGCAAGAAGGTTAGCCACCCCTACTCTAGGCCCAGTTTTGCTTCTGGGTATTAGTGTATGATTCAGTTGAGCTAAATTCAAGCAACTAAGTTAGTCTTCATTTTTGTGAAATCCAAATTAAAACAAAAAAGAGGTGAAGATAATATGTTGTTCTCTTTCTTCTTCTAGTGCTGCTTATATAATTTCTATTGTTTGTTAAATATTCTGCAGTATGTGAAAGAAATTGATATTTTGTGTACTTTGATAACTCATTTTTATTTTTTGAATATGATTTTGTCTCAGTAGATTATGTATTGAATTGTGTACATTCTTTCTTTCATATACTCATGTCCCCATTCCGTCCTTGCTGTTGCTTAGTCTCCTAGAACAGAGTTTCCCACACTTTCTGTCTTTGCGGACTGGCGGGGGTGGTGGTCAGAGGGGATGGTTTTTCATGAGTGGTGGGCAAGCATTCAGCTCCATTTGTGTGAGCGGTGGACATATGTGCCGTCCGCTTGTGCAAATGGAGCACACACACTTGCCCACTGCTTGCAGAAGTGGGGATGCACATGCGCACACTCTCCTGTTACTTCTATGGCCTGGTTTTGAAAGGCTCAAGGCCCAGTAGTGGGCTGCAGCCTGGGTGTTGGGGGGCCCTGTCCTAGAAAACTGGTAGGCAAACAGGCAATTACATCACAGGAGTAAAATAACAACTCAGATATGAATTTAGCAGCTGCTTTTTAACAATTAACCATGTATGTATTAAACAAGTCACAGAAAATTATGGATTCTGATGGCCCTTCCAGAATACTAGAGGTTTGATTAGACTGTTCTGTATACACTTAGTAAATACTCTGGTTTTGATTTGCTCAAGCTGTGAGTAATAAATAGTAGCTTTGAATGAGTACACACTCTCATCAGTGCCACAAGATGGAAGCATAATATCTTTATTAGTTTTGCATGTTAAAAAAATAGGACCAGGTTAAAGTACTGTTTCTGTTTGAAACATAGAATGACAGATGGAATGCCAATAATGACCCTGTACTGTGTATACTTGCAAGACACTTATGTTTTAAATTTCTAGATACCTTGCTACATATTTGATGAAAACTTGAAGAAACATGATTTAAATCCATTGATTAAGACTTCTGGTGGATACTTGATAGAAGACTCAGATGATGATTCACAGTTATACATCAACATCTGTAGAAACATAGGTATGAAATCCAACTAAATAATGGGTAATTTTCCCTAATCTCCTTCAGGCAGGACATTTTCTATATCTAAATTTTTTCCAATGCTTCCCTTTAGGATGAAAGACATAAACATATTAGTGCTTTTATTTGAGCTACACTAATTCCTCGGTATTTCCCAAATCTCCATTTCATTCAATACCTCTATTTTATTAAACATTTAGATATTTATTTACCATTAATATTTATGAGACTTTTCAATTTTTGAAAATATACTCTAAATTTCCTCTTGTACCTGTGGCTTTGCAGAATTTGCTGATCAACTCTTTCCCACATTTCCCCATAACTTTGTGTCTAAATATTAGATAATGTTTATGCCTATTTATCTTGGATATTTGGTTATCTATAGATCAATATATCTACCTTATTCTATTTTAGTTATCAATAATAGTGAGATCTTCCTTAAATGTGTGGAAAAACTATGTCTGAACTCAAGATTTTCACAAACTGTTGTTTGTAGGGTTATTAGACTGCCTTATGGAAATCAGTTCATGAGCAATATAATATAATTTTGGAAAAAAATAACAATTTCAGTTATATAAAATATTTTAGAACATATTAATAGGTATAAAATTGGTTTATAGCTTTCTTTGAAAATGCCATTTCTATGATTATAAGATATGGCTTTGGTGCATGATGTTATTCTTAAAGCTGTGAAAACTATTTTGAGGGACTAAAATGAGTGTAATCTTGCATAATACTTCTTGCAAACAACTTGATAAATATATTTGCCTTATTTCTGGAACTTCTGATCAAACTACCTCTATAAGACCGATATCACTTCAGTCATATAAATTTCTAAAATGTTCTTGCCCGCTTTGCCATGTTAGTATCTATTGTATATAAAATGAAATCTTGATTGCCATAATTCTGATTTATAACTTGCCTAAATAGCTTGTCCCTTCTATTTTTTATTGTTTTGGATGATGTGGCTAAAGAGCATATCTTTGATTTGATTTAAGCAAACCTTTGGAAACTTTAACCAAGGAACATATTTATACATCAGTAATACATAGGTTGTTACTCATCATTGCTTTAACAGGAAGGTCAACAGGTGAAACCAGCAGTTGTCCAGAGTACAGTGCAGCTTGCTTAGTGAAGGATGGTCATGCGTTTGATCTGGGCCATACTAAAGAATTACTAAAACAGCTTGATAAAGACAGGTATGGATGAAGTCTTTGTGTGATCTTTGAAAGTCAGCATGTCAGTTATGGTGAATAAGGTTGAAAGAATGTAGCTATAAAGTTCAAATATTAATGCAAAGTTTACCGTATTTTTCGGAGTATAAGACGTACCCGAGCATAAGACACACCCTAGTTTTTGAGGAGGAAAATAGGGAAAAAAATCTGCCTACCAGGTATTCATCTGGCTAGCATCCGTAGTCTGGTCAGCTTCAGCACATTATTTTATCCCCTGATTAGAACTGGGAAAAAAAAGCTGCTACAGCACAGCTGATAGAGAGAAGCAATTAACAAAGCATGCAAAGACAGGAAGATCATTAACACCTGGGGGGGGAAAGGTTCTTTGGAGGAAATAGCAATGAAAAAAGGCTGCAAAAACTTAGGACTGAAAAAAAAGCTTATTTGGAGGGACTAGCAATGAAAATAGTAGCAATGAAAATAGGCTGCAAAGATCGCTTCACTCGTCATTCACTTCGTTAGGTCTGGAAAAAAAGCTTTGAAAAAGTTACATTCGGAGTATAAGACGCACCTGAATTATCAGCCCCAATTAGGGGGAGAAAAGATGTGTCTTATACTCAGAAAAATACGGTAATTCTTACATGTTGCTGCTATTACGAGGAATTTGTATTGAGAGTTGAATTACATGTCCTTTGTTTAATTTACAAGTTTTAAAATTAGCCTATTTTTGAATGTATTTGGAGCACAAAAAAGAACTTTTGATTAGAGGATGGCCTAGAATCCCTAGAAAACCACTAATATTGCTTTCATAGGTACTGTATTCTTAATTTAGTTCTAAAATTAGAACAAAATCGTTTATTATACAATTGTATATTATATGGTTCTGTTGAATTAACTGAATTTATAGCTGTTCTTCCCACCACTATCCCTTTATTATTTACTTGTGCTAATGCAACAAATTTCAATAAATATTACTTCTGAAGTGCCCAGCATCTCCCTGGAAGTATCTTACTTGCTATTTTATTTTTTGTGATTATATATTGCCTTGGGGTGGGCTAAATGATTATACAAGGGTACTGATAGAATTAGTGTAGTATTAACGTGGGAAAACAATATAAAATGATTTGAGTCATCTTGCAAACAACAACTTGAAATAATTATGACGCCATTGTTTTAGATTCTAGTTGTGTAATTGTTCACCCTCCCAGTTTGGTATCTTGCAGATAAGTTTGAATTCCACTTCCTTACATTTCCTACCCCTCTTGTTTGTTAACTGTTACACTTCAACTACACTTTGGAGGGTTTTACATTGGAACTTTGCTTTGTGTGAATCTCCCGGTAGTTTTTTTTCTCCATGTTTATGTTTCTTTATCTTTTCAGGTTTCAGCTGAAATATAGCAATGTAAAAGAGAAACCACACTTTTGTGGTAGCCATGACCCAGCAGTTACAATTACTTTCGTATGTCCAGATGGAAGGCGAAGAGAGGTAATCAACAATTTCCTATGGTGGATGTTGAGCACTGTTACTTGACTGGGAAGACCAATGGATCATAGCATTAACTGAAAATAAATGTATCAGCATATATCAATTTTACAGGGCCAAGTCAAGATAACTTATTGCTTGAAAACTAAATATTATGACCATTCTTTCTCATACCTTTCCTCATTGCCCAGTCAGAGTTCAGTATGAAGGCTGTTAAAATTATTTTTGAGGCAAGTCTTTCCCCTTCCTGACAAATAAAGACACTGTCATAATGAATTAAATGATGACAATTTCTCAACATGCAAAATCACCTGTGTTGACCTTTACGCTTTAGTTAAAAACAGAAAAAAGGATATAAATTATACCAAAAGCTTTAATAATTTATTTTAGGGTGATATTTATTGGATAGTAAAACACTACATTTTACTGCTGAAAATTGAGGTTTTGCTAGTAGGTTTTCGGTGGTATGGTCCTCCAAGTGGCTATAAACAATAAAAATGGTTCATAAGAGGGCATATGCAAAACATGAAACAGTTTGTCACCATCCACCCTTGCCCCTCCCCTTCCCAGTTTAGGCTATTGAAAACCCAAAATCTGAGAGCTGGAAGGACAAAGCAGTATATAGCAAGCAAGCAGCCATTTGAAACTAAATTATTGTATTTTATAATAAATAGTTCATATACTCTGTTCTGTTGGAAAATTTCAGAATCCAAATTAATTTTGTATTGGAAAACTGCACTCAGGTCTTGCTATAGCACACCTTTGCTTTCCTTGTCAGCTAGCAGCTTTTACTAAGTACGCATGAAGGATTATTTGAAGTGGGAAACAAAGATGGCTATATGACATTTAATTTTTATTCTTTTTTAATTGGTAAACAGAAAAAGCTTTCACAGAGGAGGTAGGCTAAAATGGAGGGGAGGGAACAAAATAAAACCATACAGCTGGTGGTTCTACCACCTTGGTAGGATCCAGACACTGAAATGGCATTTCTGTGACTGAATTTTGGTAAATGTTAAATAACATGTTTTAGCAAAATTTATGTAGGGTGGCATTAAAATAAAAGATTGTGTTACTATTCCCTAATTCTGGAGACTTGTACTGGACTTGTGAGCTTATGTTTGGGGGTAGATAAAGTTCTCTGATCTGACTAGTTATTTTTTTAATATAGGATACAAATCCTACGCTCACTGCTCAAAGCAATTGCCGCTATGAGATTGAATGGGTTACTGAATCTGCTTGTGCCAGGGACTACCTGGAGAGTCATAATTGTACTCTGAGCAGTGAACAACATGGTATTTATGTGGATCTGACACCTCTTACGCAATCCCCAGGTAACTATCCTATTTCACTTAGAGTGTGTGTAACATGATCTTTTATACAAGTAAAAGCAGCAGCTATAGCAAAAAATAAATAAATTTCAAAATCTGATATAGATGTATGGTACGAAATGTTACGTAAACAGCATTTTGGTCTTGAAAATGAACCAAATGGATGGATATATAAATGAAGTCACCATAGATGGGATTGTACTATTTTGAAAATTATCTGTCTTGAATGTATTTTTATGCATGGGAACAATTAACCTGCTTTTTTCCAAAAACATAGTCTTTATTAAAGTATTAAAACAAAAACAACAAGTAAATCAACACATTGAAATTACAGATTGCTCATTAATCAAGTAATTTCAATAAGTGTTCTAAAATCTAATGAGGTAGCAGTATAGAAATCAGAGTAATGAACACAACTGATCAAACGCAGTCGAAGTAGCATCATATATCCCCTGCTGTAGAAATCACAAAACATGGTTTCCTTTTTGGTTCTGTCAGATGAGGATGGTGATCACATAAGTTTAAAGATACTAAAACAAAAATAAAAATGGCAGAATGAAAACAAAAATAAACAAAAACAAAACAAAAAACAAAAACATTAGAAAGAGAAAATTTAATGACACGGTTTACAGACATTTTCACTGATTTATCAGCTTTATACATGCAAGGGATTTCATAATGCTAGATGCAATATGCATTCAATTTAATCCATCCAGAACTGGGATATGGAGAAAAAACTAGAAAATCTGTTAGGAGACTCTTGTTTTGAATCTGAGGATGAAATGGAGAAAATTATAAATATCCAGAGTGTAGTTTTCATGAAATTTAAAATTGTCACACCTGAATCATTGGGTAACGTTAGAAAATGGCTAAGAAGAGCATCACTTGTGGCACACAGGTAGATTATAACAATGCTATACACTGATCCTGTAAGTATTTTGGTGTCATATAAATATATATATATCCATTTGTATGATCATTTGAGTATTTCAGATATGGATTTCAATCATATTTTCTTTAGGTGATGTGTCACCATATCTTGCAAAAGAGAAAGAGTATAACTATTATCTGAACGTATGTGGGAAAGTAGCTGGTAGTATTTGTATGGATAAGGATGTGTCTTCATGCCAAGTTAAATCTGACAAAAGTCAACGGAAAGTGGCAGGAAGATTTACCAATCAAACTCTCAGGTTAGTACTAGTCCAGAAACGTAAACATGTTCCTTTTGGAAACAAAATATCTGATATTGCCCCAAAATATTTTGTTTGATATTAGAGAAAAATAGTTTTTATTTCTGAAAGAAGATATTTTTCCCCAACATAAAACGCTGTGCGGATAATCCTCAAATTATTACTACTCATACAGCAATCATACAAAGTTTTGATGGCACTGATACTTACAACTGGTTCTTGAAATTCTGACTGTTGCAGAATGCAATAAAACTAATTAAGTAGAATTATATTGTTTTTTTGAAATCAGGTATGCTGATGGAGACCTTATTCTGACGTATCCAGGAGGAGATAGTTGTAGCTCGGGTTTTCAGAGAATGACAGTCATAAATTTTGAATGCAATCAAGCTGCAGGTAATGTACCAGTCTGGTTGTCAATGGATTAATTTGAGCAGTATTGTTCTGTTGGAGAAACTGCTGATACTTTAAAAAAACATTATATAGTAAAATGTTAGATAGAAAACTAGGTATTTCATTTCATTACCACCCATGTCTTTCAAAGAGACCCTATGTTCAATAAAATAAGTTGTGGCTTATTTGGTAAATGAATGCACTAAACAAATTATAGGTAAGTGTAGTGTGTGAACTCTAATATTAATTGCAGTATTAAAGCCTTTTTATTTCAACATGTGATGGATTGGCTCATGCCAATTCTGCTATGAAAATGGATGCCCAGTTAAATTACATTTGACTTCAAGTTTTTACTTGTTAAGTTTTTCAGCTTCTCTTGATTTATTTGGGTGGCTGGACTCTATTATTCTTACATTTGATTATGTGTCATAAGACTAAATATGAATATTTAATGAACAGAATCAGTACTTTAATCTGGTATCTTTTTATATGTTTCCTGTTATATATTAACCCTTTTTAATCTGAATGTTTCCTGTATTTTTCTGAATTTATTAAAGATAATAATGGCAAAGGACATCCAGAATTTAATGGTGAAACAGACTGTTCATATTTTTTCACCTGGCAAACCAAATATGCTTGTGTTGGAGAAGAAGAAGGTTTGCCTTGCATGGTTTCAGATAAGAAGAAAAAGTATGATTTGACAAGACTAATTCGTCATTCTGGTATAAAATTTTAAAAAATCTATTGCCTGGTTAATTGTTTTTAAACGCTCTAGTTGATCTATAAGTGGTTGTCTGAAATGTCCTAAACATAACATATTGTTGCCAAATATACCAGGTAAATAGTAGAATATTGATGATTTTCCAAGATAAAAGGATTTACAGTATGTTTGGAGACATTAGTAGAAAAGTTCTTTGTTTTACTTTTGAACGTAATGCACAATTACTCAATGAACTTGGTGAATTTTGTGGTTGTAGAGCTGTAACGCAGGAGGTGATACTCCCAATACATTCATGTCACTGTGGTGTCTACAGTGCTATCTTAACATTTTAAGAAAAACTTAAGGCGTATTCAATCCAGCCCTCTGGCAGATGTTGACCAGTCAGATCCATTGGACATGAGGCACTTATCCTCTTCCGTTGTTCCAGGGCATGCTGCCTTGGAAATTTATGTAATCCTGCCTATCACAACCAAGTACTGGGCTTGATCTTTGTGTTAACCCTACAAACACTGCAGATTAGGAGTGCTCCCAATTTGATCTCCTGGAGGAGGAATTTTATCCCTTTTAAGACTTGTGGTATGGTTTTTATTTAATTGTTGAATGGTTTTATATTATACACCAAATTACACCTTTGTGGTGGCTTTTAAATAGTCCGTAGGCGATAGCTGCAGGCTCTTGTTTATCATTAGTATTTTGACCTGATCACATTTGTACATCTCTGTTCTGCATTTCTTTTTTGAACCTTGTTCTTGAGTTTAAAAAAAAAGTCTTACAATAACTTAATTGTCATTTTGGGTAAGGAATTAAGAGTGGAATGTTAAATAATGTGGCATTAGAAAGCAAGCAGGCAGTGTATAGCTATAGTAGAAAATAGGAAAGAAAAGAAAAGTATGGAGAGTAACCATGAATTGTATTATAAATTAGATTTACTGTATTTTCTTATCTCTTACTTTTTATTTCTTTGTTTTACAATTACTTACTCCCTTTCTGCAATGTTTATAACTGCTTACCCCAAAGGAAAATAACATGATGGGTATTTCGCATCTAAATATTTTAATCTAAAATATGTCATCTTAATTCTAGAATTGGAGGAGAATTGGGAAGCTGTAGATATCAACCCCGTAGAAGCAAAAAAGAAACGTTTTTTTATAAATGTCTGTCACAAGGTACTCCAGAAAGGAGAAGCCATGTACTGTGCCAAAGATGCATCAGTTTGCTCTGTTGGTGAGTAGGGGTCTAAACCCAACCTCTCTCTTAATAAGAGCTAAGTTGCTTTTCTTTACATAGAACAACAATAATTTATTTTAAGTCTGCAGGACAAAGTGTCTGCTCTAGAATTTGCACTCCCACTTCCTCTGTTTTGTATGTTTCTTTCAATTTCCATGTTTTAAATTTTAAGATGGTTTCTGTATTAGAACTACAACTTACTTTACACTTAGAAGACTTGCTTAACATTGTAGAATCCTTAAATTCTAAGAATGATTATAAAAATGGTAGCTACCCACATCTGAAGAGCTGACAAAAGAAGGTGAGAAAATTTAGAAGTATAGGTTTGGGAAGTAAGGCATCTGTTCTTCCTACACTTTATATATAAAATTCCCTGAAGAGCATCTGTTGTAGGAGGCTATGCCATGAACCTTAATAATCATCATCTTACCTCTTACTTTGTTGTTTTTTTGTATCACTTGTATTTTCAATAGTTGTACTTACTTTACATTATTTCTATGCTGCCCAATTACATAGCTCTGGCAATCATACAATTACATAAATGGAACCATCAAATATATCATTGCAATAGAATAAAATAAATAAACCAAGTAAGTACGTACGAGATACTAAGTCTAAAAGCCAGGCAGAAGAGAATACTTTAAATTTATTTTCTAAATGTCAATAGAAAGGGGTGATTCATAGAGAATAGCTGTTCCCTAGGATTGGGGCAGCAACAGAAGAGGAGGCATATCTCCTGGTTCGACTCTTGAGTTTCATGTCGCATAGGAATATATATGTCAACTGTAAACTACAAATCTTGGTATTTTTATTTATGATTTAGCTTTTGATTTACATGGGTATGTAAATATGTAAATATTTATAAAATATAAATATAAATATGTAAATATGGGTATATACACCTTATAATGCCCTTGGTCCTTTAGTGAATCCACAGCATAAATAGAACAATCTTTAGTGGTTTATTATAACATAATTTTAAAACAATTCTTGAATCCCTTCAATTTCAAGATAAAATAATCTTTTCCATCTGACACCTATATTGAAGATTTTATTTTGTATACAATCCTGCACTCAACTTACCCTAACCCTCCAGTTTGAGAGTGAAATCCTTTTCTGTGAAAGCAAGGGTTCATAGTTTTCATATTGTATTGCTTTTTAGATAAAAACAATAATACAAGAAACCTTGGGACTTTCATGTCTCCTCCCAAAAAGGTTGGAGAAAATATTGAGCTTCACTATTCAGATGGAGATGAATGTGCACCCAATAAAAAAATTGAAACAAATATAATCCTTATATGTAAGCCAGGTGAGTGATGTGATTTCATTATTAAACCTTACATATCTGACCTTTATAGAGAATAGTACAATTTTGAATGCAATGGCAGTGAGACCCTAAAGTCTGTCAGGACACCTTTTTTATTCTTTCACTTGGATCATTAATAATTAAACCATTCTCAAGCTACTTTTGCAGCCTTAGAGTACCTTCTTTTATATTTACACATGCAAGAAAATTTGATATTATCTTGGAAAGGCTTGTTTGTCTCAAATGGAAGTATTATGGCAGTTCCTAGTGTGGTTGAGGACCTCAAAATTTGAACTGATCTATTGGAGATTTTTAGTTTTACTTTATAGAATTACTAATATGTTATTATGGCTAAACAGATTGTTATGTGATGAGATTGTTTTGCAGATAACTTTGTCCTAATCATTGGATTAAGATTTCATAGGCAATAACCAGTGACTTAAGAATTAAATCTGGTAATAAATTGAAAACTTGTGCTGATTGCTTGATTGATTATTACCCAACACAATCAGTTTGATTTATGCAGCTGATTTGACATAAAAGTATGCAGAATAGAATACAATAGAATTCTTTATTGGCCAAGTGTGATTGGACACACAAGGAATTTGTCTTTGGTGCATATGCT
>JANHFT010003577.1:19586-31570 GCA_032467955.1 Pseudoxenodon macrops | reverse complement strand
ATCACTAGCCTTTCAAAGGTGTTCATAACTACAGATGTTAGAGCAACTGGTCTGTAGTCACTGTAGTTCGCTGATGGAAGAAATATAAACTGGTTAAATAACTGATCAGATATCTGATCAGATAATCTGGGAAGTTCTGTTACTATGTTCTTGAAGATGAGTGACTATTCAGATCAGTATTTTTCTGTTGATAGGTGATCTGGAAAGTGCTCCTATTTTGATTAATTATGGATACGATGGATGCTTGTTTGAGTTTGAATGGCATACTGCTGCCGCCTGTGTCCTGTCTAAAACAAAAGGAGACTACTGCAAAGTTTCAGATCTTCAAGCTGGTATGTAGCTAAAAAAAACCAAATGGGGAATTCAGATTTCCTGTCTGCTTTTAATATTTTGTGTCAGCTAGCAACACTGTTTTTATCTTAATTCCAAGATTAAGTATAGGATTATACATACTTAAAATGGTTATTACGTATCTTCCCTCTTAAGCTGACTGTTTTATGCACATTCACAACTTTTTAAAATTAAATATGACTTTTTAAAATTTCTACTTAGGAGTTTCGTTCGACCTATCGCCACTAATGAATGAATCTTTCTCAATAAACACAAGTGACTATATCTTTCACATTAGTATTTGTGGCTCTTTGTCAAATGAGTATTGTGGGTCAAAGTCTGCTGTTTGTCAAGTAAAGAAAAAGTAAGTGTTATCTTTATGCCTCCTGAATCTCCATTTTATGGGACGCTTGATGGCCTTTACATACTTTTTGTCCTTACTGTAAATTAGGAAATTATCTAGGGCAGGGCTCAAAGAATGAAACAAACCAAAAATTGTGAATAGGGCTGTTGCTTTACCTGCTCTGCGTTTATTGTGTCCTGTAAAACCAGTGCTCTACATCTCGACTTGACCTTCACAACTCAAGTGAATTCAGTCTTTTCATCAGGTGACGGGATGTTCCCTTTTCTCCCAACCCCAAAGCCAAATTAGGGAAAATTTGACCTAGGATTACTGATGATGTGCAAATAAAAGTATGTTGTATCTTCAAAATGAGTTAGATTTGTTAGCTGAGTGATTGTGAGTTGGTGAAAAAGATTAATTACATTTTGAAATATTATTTTGTGTTTTGTTAGGTTGTTTACATGACATTAAAGTTTTGGTTTATATTTGTCATGTATGCTTTATTCATATACTTACTGAATGGAGTGTGACAGCAATAATAATACTGAATGAATACTTCCTCTAAAACTGTCTTGGAATAAAAAAAAAGCTCTAGGACACCTCTTCCAACCCCAAATGATCAATCCCAAGAAGCTGTTCCACTACATGAATTGCCCAATGGCATGAACGTCTGATTAATACTTGACCTGAGTTCCTAATTTTATTGGG
Organism: Pseudoxenodon macrops; assembly: GCA_032467955.1. Lineage (NCBI taxonomy): Eukaryota > Metazoa > Chordata > Lepidosauria > Squamata > Pseudoxenodontidae > Pseudoxenodon > Pseudoxenodon macrops. The sequence goes on along the minus strand of JANHFT010003577.1, from coordinate 30,189 downwards.
TGGCTATAAATTTGTGCTAGGATGTGGCCTTAGCAATTTGCCTTCTAGATAAAATATGGATTATTGTTGATTATGATCAGAAAACATGATCCAAACACAAGTGTATCTTGGATTAGTGATAGCACATTGGACAAACCACAATACAGAAAGTTGATTCATAAGATTGAAGTTATCAGTCAAGAAAACTATATGTGACAATTACATATGTTTTTGTAATGCAGTTTAATTTTTGGAAATGTGACATTATGCTGGAACATTTAAAGCAAACTTACATGAAATTGCATTAATGTGTAGTTCTAGTGGCCACCATTCTTGGAATCTTGGGATGCCCAGTTCTCAGCTGTCCTATTATAATGGAATTATTCAGCTAAACTATCAGAATGGCACACCCTATAACAATGCACAGCATACAACACGGTCTACCCATATAACATTCCTGTGTGATCGTGATGCAAACAAGAGTGTACTGGAGTATCAGGTAGGAGCTGAATAAGAATATTTTCCTTTAATTCTGTTCTTGCACTGCATCTTTAAGTCAGCTTTTGAAGGGCTAACAAAATGGGTAATTAACTCAACAGACTTACTTTTTAAGTGGTATACAAGGGGATTGTGCGGCTGTTGATAAAAATAGGATCGCCAACGTCCGATGATGGATATGGCACAAGAAGAAGAAGATAGAAGGGGAATTCCAATTCCATATAAGCCTTATATGCCTTGGAGATCTATCTTTGTAGATTGCCTAGAAAACATCAAGAAATCAGCTTTGGTGTTAATTTTAGATATTTTCATATAATTCTTACACTTTGGGATGAAGTACACATACATTTCAGCTTTAAAGTAGCCTGCTGAGAGTCCCCTTGCTAACCCAGTCATAAAATTGTCATATGGGGCACCTCCAGTTACGCATTGCCAATTTACCAGAATCCTACCTACCAACCTCTCTAACCACTTATGATATAAGACATTTCATCCGATCCCAACTCCCCCCCCCCCTTTAATCTGGGCAAGTTATATTTCTAGGCAAAGTGCTTTTACATTTTTTTAAATTTTTCAATGAAACCTATATGGCTTATTGGGGGCTCAGAACCTTTTAGAAGTAGAGATAATGTTGGAATCTGGCACTTTACTGTGCATCAGTTTTGTTTTTTAACTTTACAGTTAGAAAAGTTTAATATAATTTTTTAACTTTAACCTTTTAAACATTAATAGTTTCAGTTTTCTGAAAGGAGAAGCTTAAGTGGGCATTGAAAGAAGATGCCTTCATTGTTGTCCTGGGCACCGCATTGAGGAATCTGTAGTTAAGCACATACATATTGAAAGTTTTTGTTTGGGGTGGCTGCTTCTAATTGCAAGTATAAATGTAGATTCTATTGAACATTGTGGTGGAAAAGCCTGAATCTATAAAGACCAAAGCTGTGTCTGTAAGCTGAAACTTCTCATTTTGAACTGTCATAATATTGAGGTGTTCTATTTCCAATCTTGATTTTTTTTTTGCTTTCTGTATTTTTGATCATGATAAATTAGGAGGAAGACAATTTCACATACAACTTCAAGTTATATACTCAGTATGCTTGCCCAGAAATACCCACAGAATGTGTTGTAACAGATCCTCAAACCATGAAGCAATATGATCTGTCAAGGTAAACAAGAAAACAAAAGTTCTGAATGTAAATTCTAAATACGTGGAAGAATTCTCAGCTAGCAATTTTTCCAAGCCAAAAAACAACTTTATATTTTAATCTTAACATTACCTTGCATTGATCAGTGCTGTCATTATGCATAATTATCAGAGAATCAGTTTGTTGTGGAAAAATAGCTTGTTACCTTAACTCCTAAAGGCTGTCCATGTATAGTTTTAATTGTTCATCCATCAGTTATTGCTACTATTTCTGATGTGGATAAGTTGTATTAAATCTTATTTTCTCAATAGTGTGTTTTAAATCAATAATGGATAATTTTTAGTGTAATTCCATGCTTATCTCAGTAAAGGAAATGTAGGAATACAATTACTTCTGTCTTATTTCTGAATTTTTTTTTTTAAAACCTGATGTATATTTAAAGACTTAATAATGTTTGATCTGTTTTTAGTTTATCATTATTTGGCAATATAAAAGAACATTGGTTTGCAATGGACAACTCTGGAGAGAATGTTCACAAAAAATACTACATAAATGTCTGCCGACCTTTGAACCCAATCCCAGGATGTGACAGAAGAGCATCCATCTGTGAAATGACATTCAAAAGGGGCGAGAGTGTAAGTATGTCCATTGTATAGAGAGACAGAATCAAAACGAATTTTGGAGTTCTCCCTTTCTTTGTATTCTTGTGTATTTATACAATGTATGGATAAGACCCGGATAATTTTTATAATTTTTACAGAAAGAATGTGTGCATTTCTTATTGCATTATTTTAAATAATTGTTTTTCTTATTATAAATGCCTTTGCTTTAAAAAGATGTCATTCCTCTCATTTCAGGCTGGCTCTTCTAACATTTCCAATAGTAACCTTGGGATTGCCTTGAAAAGTCCCATTTTTGAAGGACCTGGTAGAATTTTTCTAAATTACACTGGTGGCTCTCTATGCATAAGGCCAGATGGTAACAAGACGGAACCTTTCTCAAGCCTCATCCATCTTATTTGTGCCAAGGGCCTTCTTGTAAGTTTCTGATGGCTTGTTTGTTAGTTAGGTTATGCACTGTAGCTTCACAGTGTTATGGAATTTGACCACCACAATATAAGAGTAGAAATTATAGATTTTGCCTTATAGATGAAGTTTTTGATTCCTCTTGTCATATTTTATATATTTATGAATTTTAAAAATTTATACAGCCACCCACCTCACAAAACAAGTGACTCTGGGTAGCATACAATACATCTAAATAACAATAAAACACAAATGCCATCTATTGTTATTAAAAACGTTAAAAACTATAAAAGCCCAACTAAAAAAAAATGGGTCAATAATAATGGAGCTATTTTACTAGTTTGCCACTTCTCTGGGATCTCGAGACCTGGTGCCAACTTAACTTCTGGAAGGATATTCCACGGTGCGGATGCCACAGCCTAGAAAGCCTGCCATCTAGAGCCCTCCAAATGTAGCTGAGTGATGGAGCCCATAGCATATGCCTTCTCTACTAAATCTGGTGGCACACAAAGATGTAATCGGGGAGAGTCCTGAAATGATCCAGTCCCATGCCATGTAAGGATTTAAAGGCCAAAACCAACAGCTTGAATTGGACCTGGAAAAAAACTGGCAACCAATGAAGTTCATGGAGCAGAGGTATAGCATGTGTTCTATGAGGAACACACGTAACTGTCTGCACTGCTGCATTTTGCACTAGGTGAAGTTTCCAGATACTCTTCAAGGACAACCTGATGTAGCGTGCATTACAATAGTCCAACAGGGAGGTGACTAAGGATGAGGCAATGTGAATAGAACTCCTTGATCTAGGAATGAGTGCAACTGATGCACAATGCAATGTTGTGTGAAGGCCCTTCTAGCCATGACTGCCACCTGCTTGTTGGTAAGAGTTGTGACTCCAGGAGGATCCTCAGATTGCACATGTGGTCTACTTCAGGCAGTATAATTCCATTGAGCAGCAAAGATGGCAGAGTAATGAAATGTAATTTTTGCACTTATTCAGTTAAGAGTCGAATGAATAATCTTTATATCATAATACTCCAACATATGCTTTGAAACTTGTGTGATTCATTTCATCTTCATCCAGCTAAAGTATCATTCAAGAGTGGAAATAAAGCACAACCAAAAAAGCCCTAGAAATTTCAGAAATATAAAGAACTGGAACATTTTCAAAGCACTTTAACAAGGACCACATATATGTAGTTATTATACTATGCTAAATAATTCCCAGTGTTGGGAAATCAAAACAGAGGGGAATAGGATAGAGCAGAGATGTCAAACTCGCGGACCGGATGCGTCACATGCTGGCCATGCCCACACTCATTTTAGCAAAGGGGAAAAAAGTTGCGACACGTGATGACAATGTCTTGTTTCAAGTTTGACACACCTGGGATAGAGCATCCAGTTAATTAACCATGACTAATTTAGCTTTTCTATCACCAATTATATTATTAAAAGTGATATAACTGCAGGATGAATTATTCTAGGTTTTTCAATTTCTTCATTACTAAGTAGAAGTGATGATGGCTAAGCAAATTCTGTGTTTTAGAGGACAGTAGAGTATATTTCGCTTAATCTACAGACATGCTATTTTCTAGTTGCCTAGGTACTAACCAAGTCAAGCTCTGCTTAGTTTTTCAGTATTGCCCAGATTGGAACAATGACCCATTTCAGGTTCACTTATCTCTCTTCCAGAGCAATTTCAAAATTAATATGTTACCCTTCCAAAGTTTTCTTCCAAAATTGGCAAAAAATATGTGTTTTTCTTTTAACATATTCCTTATTTTAACTTTTGGACCTGTTATATTTCCAGAATAGCAGCCCAAGATTTGTAGAGATGAAAGATTGTGTTGCAACTTTTCTGTGGGAAACTGAAGCTGCCTGTCCAGTCACCACTACACAAGGCGAGTCTCAGGTAAGAGCAGAGCAGAAGAGGCTTATACTTGCATGATATGTGTAAAGATGGATTCTAAGGATCCATATAGAATAAATGTGAATTCTCATAATTCATCTTTTTCTTGTTGAAATTGAATTTTGAAATTCAGTCTGAGAAAGCTTGCATGCACGCTATAGGTGAAATCTTGTTTCATCTGCCTCTTCTTTCTTTTCTTCTGCAAAGACTAAATAATTCTAGTTTTACATTTTTACCCAGCAACTCCTTATTATTTTTCAATATGTAAAAAGGCTTCTGGGAGATGACTAAGATAGTAGAGGTAAGCACTTGAAGCAAGAAAACTTACACAGAGCTCTAAATAGGATACTAATATTGGAATTCACTTTTATTCAACTTCTTACAATATCTTTTTTTTTTATCAGATTTTCCTAGATCATTCCCATAAAAAATGTATTAACAGAGTTTGTCCCAATAAACAAAGTCTGTTTTTTTAAAAAAAATCCAAGGAAGATTTGAGACACAAATGGCATAGCCCTTAAATCTTGTATGTGATTCACCAAACAAGATTTGGTACTAATACTGCTGTAGATAGAGGGCACTTTTGTAAATATTACTAACCTTACTTTACTTGATATTTCAACAAGATAAATATCCTGAATATAAATAGTTTTGAACTTACCTGTAGATAATCATAACCTATTGTAGATACTACTTCCTTGACTCTTTATTTTTAAGGCTGCAAATGTTTTAAGTTTATGAATTGTTTCTTTTCCTCCAGAGCTGCTCTGTAAAAGACCCAAACACTGGATTTCTATATAACCTGGAACCATTAGCTTTGGAACAAGCATACATTGTCGAAGGGATTAAAAAGAGCTTCATGGTAATAATTTTCGTTTCTAATTCTTATGGTTTTTCTGAAATGAGCTAATAAATCGGCATGCTTTCTTGAAGGAAGTATAGAAAGCACTCAGAACCATATCTTGTGTATTGTAAGAAGAATTCCTGATAATAGTAATATTAATAAACAACTAATAAATATACTGTGAGCCGCACACTGGGGAAAGCTGTAGCCCAAGAACATTTGAACAAATGACTTTTATGCAGGATTTAGTAGTTAAAGGTAAAAAACAGGACATTTAAATCCTGCAAAACTGCTATGAAACAGAACAGAAAATGCTGAGTTATGAGTTATATGAGTTATATGGGCTAGTTAGATGAGTAAAAGGCAATTTACAAAGCTGTTACTCTGGAATTAGAATTTTTCATATCAAATTCAAAGCTTATATTTATATTCTGTATCAGTTTGGCTGAGCTAAAAACCTTGTAAAGATAACATGAATAAAACGGGAGGCTGCAATTACCAAATATGGTCTTGATAATAATTTTCATCAAATAGTAGAAAATTAATATAGATTGATTGTGTTCAATCTTTTAGATAAGTATCTGTAGACCAACCAAGGAATGTGGACCTATTCCTGTTACTGAAGTTGATGATTCAATTGGTGGATGTGAAACAGAAGATCTGGAACACATTCGCTTGGTGAAACTGAACAAAACTCTTCAGTTTTCTACAGAAGGATATCTGTCACTTACTTATACAGGTAAAGTGAGTGTGGCTTACTTGGTAAATGTTTGCCTTCCGATACAGTCACTACATGTTTTCAAGAGATAATATTTAGTCATTATACAGTGCATTACATTATATATATTTCTTATGAACAAAGTGATTCCCACGTCTTCTTTTATATATCATTTGACCTATAGCCCGTTTTCTTTTTTTCTTCTCCGTCTCGGCCATTATCTTCCCTTTCCCTAAATTTATTTATTTATCCACTTTCTTTTCATATATAACAATAATGTTTGACATCCCCAATAATTATCCAAACAAATCTATATATCTAGTACTATCACTTCAATCTACATAAAATCTATAGATAAAGATAAATCTATATCTTATTTGTCCTTTGTACCAAATTTAATAGCATTAATACATTTAACTATGCCAATCATATTTATACACAATATTTTCATATTTCCCATATTATATATTTATCCTCATAATGCGTATCATATATATTCACAATTAATTGTGCATAGATACATCTCGATTATCATTTTCATACAAGTCACTACATCCACAAAAAGAAAAAATCTATCTTGTTCTCCCCCCCCCTTTGTTGCTTTTACACCCCTTCTCTTAAACATTTTACTCTTATGAAATTTTAGTCACATTCACATTTAATCCATCCATATTAATTTTCCATTTCACATAATTAATCTTCTTTTGTATTTCGGTTTCCGCCATAACTTCTCCATTAAATCAATGAGATACATAAAACATAAAACACACACATTAAAAAAAAACACACAAAAAAACCAATAATAATTATCCATTAGTACAGATAACTCTACTATATTTATATATTTATATTTATGTCCTCCTTTCTTCTCACTAATCTCCCTCTAACTATTCTCTTTTGGTCTCTCAAATATCTCACTTTTTATTAGTTTTCTTCTTCTCTCCCATCCTCTTAACTTTTTTTCCCTTTCTTTTATTTTTATAGATATGAATTCTGACCACTTGGATTCCTCTCCTCTCTTTAATTTATATTATTTGTTTAGTTATCCTCCCAAGCTCTCTTACTCTCTTCTTACCACTATCTCTTTTAACTTTTAATAGTTTTTTTAAGTATTTCCTCCTTATTACTCTTTTAAAGCCACTGCTAAACCCAGTGAAATAATTTCTGTACATTTTATTTTCAACTCTTTTCTCCTGAATTCCACCACTTAATTCAATTCCATTTTCATTTTTTCCATTTTTTCCACCTTCCAGCAATGGCCCAAATTCCTTTTCACCCTTCCACATTTCATGCATATTTTTTACCATTTCAATAAGTTCTAACAGTTCCTCACATGTCCTTGTTTCCATTTTGTCCTATCGTAATTATTTAAGGTTTTTCCAACACGTCTCTTTAAATTTAGGTTTGGAATCTATACAATTTCTTTGTATTCTTAATATTTTCTTCTATCTTCTACTTTGGTTTAATTCCATATCAGATCCAAAAGTTTTTTTTTTAATTCTCTGAAAGTCCAGACCAAAACATACACTCCTTTGAATTCTCACTGTTCCCAAGTTATCTTCCACAAAAAGCAAGGTCAAGTCTCATAGCTGCACATCATTTTATTCCCCCCCCCTTCTGTCCAATTTTCTCCAGGTTGTTACAGTGTAGTCTTTCCACCAGCAGGTGGCGTCGCCGATTTTTTCATAAACTCCATACTATGACAATGTAATAATATTTAAATCCAACTTTAAAATCTTAAAATCTTTTCTTTCCAAATTTTCTTCTTTTTAAATCTTTACAAATTCCCCATTCCAATTGTAAAAGCCACAATCTTTGGGTTCTATTGTTTAAAATTTATTTTCTTTTTCCAATATTACATCCAAGTGCTGGTTAGCCGCCATTTTCCACTCCAGGAACTTTCACTTCTCCATTTTAAAAGTTTTTTTTCTTCTTCTTTAAAATAGCCGAACTCACCCCGTTCTACACTTTGCTCAGTCAGCACTCCTGCACAGTCGCTTAGATCATTTCTTCCAGACAAACCATATCTTCTCTCCTGCTCAGATCGTTGTGGCTGCCCTGCCATGTAACGGTTCAAAGCCCGTCTCCTCAGCTGCCACACCTTCCAGCGACTGAAGTTATGATGCTGAACAACGAGACTTATGGCTAACAGTTGTAGTCCTGGCTATTGTAATGTCGTCCAGGTCATGTGATAGCGAGGTGAATGTTTGGCAACTGCCTCACAATTACAGCCTTGCAGTATCCCTCACATGATTGCTGTTTGCTGCATTTATTACTGTTTACTGACAAGCAAAACCAATAGGGAAATCAGCAAGAGGTTGCAAATGACAGTCATGCGATGTTATGCCTAAGTGGGATTTGCCTAACAATACTACTTCACAGTGCTTTACAGCCCTCTCTAAGCAGTTTACAGTGTCAGCATATTGCACCAACAATCTGGCTCCTCATTTTACCCACCTTGGAAGGAAGGAAGGCTGAGTCAGCCTTGAACCAGTGAGAATTGAACTGCCGAACTGCAGCCAGCAGGAGAAGCTTGCAGTACTGTATTCTAATCACTGTGCCACCATGACAACAATGGCAATGGAATTCCCAATGGAATTCCCAGCTCCAAGTAGTGTAGTTTACCACTACCTGAAAAGAGTTGGAGAATACTTTGTCTTGATGTTTTATTTTCATTCTTCAGGGCCCAATGACAGTTTCATCATCACTTTTACTTGTAATCGGTCCTATCCTGGAGAACTCAAATTTGTACATGAAGAAATGAATTCTGCACGAAATATTCATAATACTTACTTTAACTTCTACACGGCGTTAGCCTGCCTACCTGTTCCAGTTGATTGCCAAGTCACTGGTAAGTAAATTAGAAAAGGTAAATTTTCCCTGTCAGGCACTAAGTGCTTTTATATATGTTTTTCCCCCTACATTCAAATAGTAAGTAACGGAATTTCAGAGTTATGGGGAGCTGTGTTTTTATTTTCTAGAATCCAAAGATCCTTCAAGTGGAATGTGGTTTAAAAGATGTAGAATTTAAGAAATTCTGAGCTCACATGTAGAGTGACTTCATTACCCTTCCACAGGAGGCATGAATTGCTTTTAAACATACGGTATTAGCAGTATAATCTTTAATTTTTGAGATGCTAGTCGTTTTGTTTTTGTTCTATTTAGTAATTATTTTTTATTATACTACCAATCATCTCTTTTGCCTAAGGCACAGTACTGGTTTTTCTTGTAAAGTATATTTAAAAAGAAAGAAGAAACATTTAAGAGGTTTTTGTTGACTTAATACTGCAAAGGTATTTTTAGGTAAAAGTTTAAAATACTCAATCTCTTTAAAACATATTTTTTTAATGTAGGAGGTACAGAATTTATATTTATATTACTTACAAACATACATGCATGCATACATTTTTTGTTTATTTCTTGAGATGTGCTTGAATATTTGATATAAATATACTGGGAAGTTATGTATAGTGAAGCACCCAACATTTATTTGTAGAATCTTCTGATTTCATAATGCCTATTTTGTTTTAATATTATTTTATTACTTTGCTTTTCAAATGTGAGACTTGGAAATTGGGGTCTGACTTGGATAAGGAGGATTTGATTTAATCAAGCATTTCCAGTTCCTGCTTGTGTTTTCAGATTCTGATGGCAATGAATACGATCTGAGTGACTTGAGCAGAGATCATGAACCCTGGATTGCCCTGGATACGACAACAGATGCCAAAAAAAGAACTTTCTATCTCAATGTTTGCAGGCCACTTCCCTATATACCTGGGTGTCCAGGTAAATACCATATCTTAGATTAACTAATGATATAGTTTGAGCTACCAGTGCTTAGAATTCAAATGAGCAGACATAGTTGAACAGATTACAGTGATAAGGTTCAAGCAATATTTTGAATCAGGAATCTGCATCCTGTTACTCATGAGCTGCAAGTTGTAATTTTGTTACACTTTATTGAATTGATTAGTTGATTGATTATGTACAATCAAGTCACTGTCGATTCTTAAGTGATTACATAGATAAAATTTCTCCATGATGATCTATCCCTAACCTCGTCTTTCATGTCTTCCAATGGTGCACTCATAATCACTTTAACTCAGGGCTGTCAAACTTGCGGCCCATGGGCTGGATGCGTCATGCACTGGCCACTACCATGCCCAGTTTAGCGAAGTCCTGATACGTCATGTGACACTGCTTTAACTGAATCCATTCACCCTGCTGCTGGTCGTTCTCTTTTTTCTTGCCGATCATATTAATCAAAACTAAACAGTTTGGCCACATCTCTTATGTAAACCTGTCAGTAGTTTATTTCAGGGGTGGGTTCTAACTTGCCGCCAGTTCGCTGCCTTCTGCGCCTCGTGGGCACGCACATGCGCATTAGAAAAAAATCCAAAAAATCCCCCCCCCCCAAAAAAGATTGAAAACAAGATGGGGACGCAAAAACATTTCCCCCCCCCCCAAAAAAAAGATGGTGGCGTCCAC
>JANHFT010003577.1:0-19486 GCA_032467955.1 Pseudoxenodon macrops | reverse complement strand
GGTGGGTGGGTAGGTGGGGAATGCTGCAGTGTCCCTGCAGTTGGTTTTAAGGTCAAATGACCACCAGGATGCTGCAATGGAACCAGGCCATAACTAGATTTTGAAGGATTCTCTGGACAGTTGCTGAGCAATGATTTCATCTATATAACATCTTATCTATAAAAAGGATTGTCTCATCTTGAAGTAACCTTTACTTTTTTTGCCAGATCCAGATTTTTAAAAAAATTGCTATTTCTTTAATGTACTCCTTCTGTGTGTATATTTATCCATACGAAATTATTTTTGTTTTCTTACTGGGTTTTTTTGTTTTTGTTTTTTCGTTCCATATTTAGATTTTTGTCCCCCAGATGCTGCAGCCTGCCTAATGAATGGTTCTAAGTATATAAGCTTAGGTGAAGTGGCTGAGGGGCTGAGATGGGAAAATGGTATTTTTGTTCTTAAATATATAAATGGTGGGAAGTGTGAAGACCATATCCGGAACAAATCTGCAACCATCCATTTCAAATGTGATGAAAAGAAAGATGTAAGTATGTTTCATTTATTGAGGGCTTGATGAAAATATTTCATAGGCTCCTATGAAAATAATGGTCATAGAATTAGAATCTTAATTCTTATTTGGATCTCATTTTCATAAATTTGCCTCTACATGGAATAAAATTCATCTTTTCATTTCTTAGGAGGAAGCAGTTATTTAGCTACAGCTATTTGGGTTTGGTAGCAAGATAACATAATCTGTATTAACTGGAAGAAAAAAAAGTAAAGTTTTCTGCTTCATAAAACTCTTATAAGTAATAATAGGCAAATCGGTATCTTCCAGAAATTTAGACCAGTGCTTCCAGAATTCCTGACTGTTGGTTATACTGATGTAATAATGCTTCAAAATATGTGGAGATCATCTCCATACCTGTCTTAAAATGTAAATTCATTAGCATTATCCAGTTAATCAATGCTAGTCACAATTTTTATGTGACTGCTGAAAAAAGATGAACTGATCCCAGCTTGCCATGTTTTCATTATTTTTCTAAGTGGAAAAGTTGTTTCTTGAATACTGAGAAAACCATTGTGTATCAGCTTTCCATGTACTCATATTCTCCTTTTTTTTATCTGCCAGAATTCCAATCCAGAATTGGTAACAGCCCATATGAATTGTGAATATAATTTTATGTGGTATACAGCTGCTGCATGTCCTCTGAAAAGCAATATGCACAATAATTGCACTGTGTCTAACCCTCGTACAGGTAATATTTTTCTCTAAATGCGGGTTGACTAAATGTAACAAATAAGTAGAAAAGAGGACTGGAGTTGACATCTAATGCCATAGAAATGTCTCAGGGTATGGAACAAGCAGTTCATGCTAGAAAATGTTTTTTCAAATGTTAACTGAACTGAAGCAGTTTGCCCTGAAGGAATAGGCCATAATTCCCATATAGTAACACAAAATCCTGATCAGGAAGTACCAAAAGTGTTTGGTTACAATTGTTACAGCCAAAGATAGAACAACTAGTTACTGAATATAATGAGGTGATTTGTTTTCTTTTTGGCATATTGTTGGTTGCATTAATAAATTTGGGAATAGTTCATTGAGGTCCGTAGAAAGCTCTGACAGCATTCATTGATAAAGATAGACAAAAGGTTAAGAAATCCAAAAGGAAGCAAGTGCTTTTTCACAGAACTAGACTCAGTTACCTTCCCATCTAGAAAAATTATGCTTTTTTCCATCCTGTAATTCTGTTAGCATAATCCCCATATTCCTCATTTTTACCAGTAAGAAATTTGCCCTTTGGTCTCCATACCCATACACCTCATGGTATTTCTTAGCTCGACTTTCTCTCCGTATTTGATAAATGCTGCTTTCCTTTCCCTATATATTTTGTTCTGTAGTTTTTAGCTGAGAATAATTAGAACTAGTGTATGACTGACTTATGACAACAATACACATATTAATCAATATTCTCTTTTAATGAAGTGGATTACTGCCTTGTTATTATTTTTTATGTATTAAAATATTTTCCTTTTAACTTGATTGAGATGAATGTTCCCCATTCTTCATAAATAAGAATTCCTTTTATGATAATGGAACTCATTTTTTTTCTTCAAGTACTGAATTGATTACAGCTGTGCAAAATTTTCAGATGTGTGCTTTATAAATTAAAGTACTTCCTTGAAGCTAATTGCACTCCATTACAGCTACGGCTGTCTGAGAGTGAAGCAAAGGGATCTGAGTGCCAGCAATTACACATTTAAATGTCCATTGATACATCTCTCTTTCTCACTTTTTTTTAAAACCTTGGAAATATTTGCTATTTAATCAGATTGCAGGAGAATGTGCACATCATATAATTTCAAACGAAGCTTGCATAGAAGATAAGGGCAATACAGTCATTCACAATTGCAACATTTACAGCATCCTGCGGCTATGTCAGTGCTGTCAAACCCGCAGCCTGCAGGCTGGATGTGTTGCTCTGGCCAAGTTTAAACATCCAGTTTAGCGAACGGGAAAAAAGTCCCAATATGTCACATGATGGCTTTATGGCGATGCAAGTTTGATACCCCTGGGCTATGTAACCACAATTTGTAATTTTCCCACAAGCAAAGAGAATGGGGAAGCTGGCAGGAGGTTGCAAGTCACTATAGCAAGTTGTTCCCACTCTTGCCATTTTTTCTGACACCTGACCACTTAATATCCCATAACGCTTGCTCACACTCCTTAGTGCCCATCCACGATGCCCACCTATCTGCATATATCTGGCCCATCATAGGTCTTGACCTGCTTGCCTTGTTTCCTGCCTCTTTCCTCTGGTCCTTGTTTAACCACAGCAGTGGGACTGCTGGGATTGCTGTCATTAAGTGATGCAGTCATGGGACATCATGCTTTAAAACTGGTTTGTTTTGTGATAGTAATTTCAGTCCTAACTGTCATCATGATCTTCTATATCCCCTGGTACAGAATAAAATCTCATTCTATAGACCTTATGGTTATACTGAGATGCAAACCATGTACTTATGTTTATGGCTCATGTTAAAATTCTGTGGGTATATACATACCATCTTTATTATTTTTATAAATAATACATCAAAAGTCCTGAATGAATGACTTTTATACTGGTTTTGAATTTTTGATGTCCTTCTACTGGAGTCAGCTTACCTTGATAGTTTGAATAAAAAAAGGTGCTTTCCATAGTAATATTCCCTTTTTTCTTCCTCCTCTGTTTTCTTTCAGGTCATCTCTTTGACCTTAATCCTTTAAAGAGACAGGCTGGCTACACTCTTTTTGATTTTGTGAATCAGAGAATGCTCCACTTGAGTGTGTGTGATGAATCTAAAAGTTCATGCGGTGGAGACACTGGTAAGTTGTGACTTGCTGAGATACTGATATTGAACCCAGGTTCACAGGATGGTTTTTTTTCTTCTTAAACCTATGCTGCCATTGAGATTTGATATAGCAGTAGTAATAAAAATGTAGGACAGTAACTGGATAATGATGTGTGCTCTTCTCCTGGGTTAAGCTTTTCCTTCTTTCCCAGTATATCCAGTTTATAATTCCTTCCAAGTATATCAGCTATTCATATAATCTACAGGTATGTTTCAATTAGTGCATTAATAAATCCCACAAAATGGTCATATTATTTGAATTCACACTATTCAAAGAGATTTTTTCTATGGGAAGTAGGGTAATTGGTTCCAGCTCAATGGAAATAGGCAGTTTTAAAACTCAATGTAATGTTTATATGTTTATTCATGAAATATTGTTCTCATCTCCATTTAATGACCCCGCAATCCCTTGCGGGGTCTGAGCAACTGAATGGAGCTGAGTGTTTACTGGCCAGATGTCTTTCCTGTCAACAGTGCGGAGTTATATTCAGCAGAAATATTCTCATCATGCCCAGAGAGAGAAACATCTACCTCTACTTAGGATCAAACTCACAGCCTCCTGATTGTTAGGCAAGAGCTCCACCTTTAGGCCACCGCACCACTCTATTAATGGAATACTGTATAACAATAAAAAAGGATGAACTCACATCCAAAGTATTGTGTAGTGGGCTTTAGTAGGCAAGAACCAGACCAGAATATCTGCAACAGCATTTATTGACTCAAAAATGAAATGGAGGAACTGCAGGCAAATGCTTGTTATTTATACTCTAGGCCTACAGGGCCTTAGCCAATCATAAACTAGAAAAACCACATATAACTGTTCTGAACTTCCTTCCACAGTTGGAGTCATGTAAAGGTTAGTTTCACTTTAGATCAGATTAGTGGTTAGTGTCATCTAAAAGTTAATCCCCTTTAGCACAACTATATACATTTAATACATAACACAAAGTATATATTATATCTTCTGTATTCTGCTACAGTTCTTCAAATTGAACTTTCCTTTTTTCCATTTTGCACAAAAAACCATTAGCTTCTAAAACCCCAACTGGCTGTGCACGCACTAGCCTCAACTGCATATATGCAACCTTGTACTAGGTGAATCCTGACTTACATTAAAGGAGGATTGGTATCAGTTTATAAATTATGCTAAATCCAATTTTGCACTATTCAAACTTGCTCTAATTGTGATCTACCTGTAGCTTAAAAAAATAGATAACTGTAAAACCTGTTACATGGCTCAGATTTCTCAATTTTCCAAAATTTACCTGGGATAGCAGTAAAATAATTATTGGAGTGCCTAGGGATGCTATATTTTACAAGCATGCATTGAAGTCCATTATGCCATATTTAAATAGCCACTCGCTATAATTAACAGGATGAGATACAAGAACAGATGGAGGAAAAAGATACATGTTCACTGCATATCATGCTGTGGAGTGGATCTGGTGAAGACACTGTCCCATCTATCTGATGATAAGAAACTTATAGAGCCTCCTGTTGGGCGTTGTAAGCTTTATTTGCCCACTTTATAGTGAAGAAATAAATCTGAAAGAAGAAAACTGTATTAGGACTATTCAGTGAATCATTTAAGCAACTTGATCCCAGCACTGGAGAATAAATAATAGTCTTTTTATCCAAAATCGTAAAAGTATATCTTTTTTCGATGTATTAATAAAGTAGCGTTTTCCCTACTAATTGTGTTGAACGTAATATTTCTTCTGTCAAAAAACAAGGGGAAAAAAAAGCGCACTAGCATTACTCTATTAATTCTGTTAATAGGAGTTTGCGTCACGGGTGGCCTTCAGCCATCAATTAATGCTGGACAATTAAGCAAAGCATTAACCTATGAAGATGGAGTTTTGAAACTTCTCTACAAAGAAGGCGAGTCCTGTCCTGCAGATCCTGCTTTGAAGTACATGAGCTATTTCACCTTTGTGTGCACGTTGGATGCTGGGCCTGGCAGTCAACCGGTTCTCATTTCTTTTGATGAGAAAACATGCACTTATTTTTTCTCTTGGCATACTGTGTTAGCCTGTGAAGAAGAAAGAGTGGTAAGCAAATGGACTATTTTATCAACTTAATTTTATCCAAAATGACCTGGTGTTATTTTAAGATTTTTAAAAAGTTTAAATCCTCTAGTTTTATGGGGAAAAGTTGAAACATAATACATAATACAAATTTATTACACTCATTTGTGCTATTTTGCAGGGCAGTTGTTGAAGTAGAATAAGCTATTCTTACTAAGCATAATAGAGACAGTATAGTGTTTATTAATTAGATCACTTGAAATTTCTGTGAAAAAGGCATTCAACTTTAGTACAATGTAGACATAATACAATTAATGATTAACAAAAATAAAGCCATTGTAATTTTGAAAGACAGTTAAAATTCATCTTAGCCAGAGTAAAAGGAGGAGATAAAACAAATTCATTTACGAGATGTCAGGTTGAAGAAGAGAACCCAGAATCTCACAACTAAGTCCCTCAATAGCACCATGTCTGCATTTTAGTCTGTGTTGTAATTAGCATGTGCAGAACATTCCAGGCATAACACAGCTGGTTTGGGTTACTTCATGTCCAAACCAAAATACTCACGGGTTCAACAATCAGACTACTTTATCCTGGGCAGATGGAAGTAAGGGGGAAAAAATCAAGGACAATGGTGGCTGAAGGGAGGAAGGAAAGGGGTTGGGAAGAATGGGGAGGCTAGAGGTATGAAATATGCTGGGATATCAGCAACAGATGAAGGGAGATGAAGGGAGAGGGAGGAGGGAGATGAGGGGCAGGTGAGCTGATTTTATATGCCATGCTGGAACATAAATGGCGGAATTATGCCATGGTTGCCCAATGGTTAGAATGCAGTATTGCAGGCTAACTCTGCCCACAGGCAAGAATTTCAGTCTTGACTGGCTCAAGGTTGACTCAGCCTTCATCTTTCCAAGATCGGTAAATTGATATCTGACATTGTAAACTGATCACAGTGCTATACAGCATTATGCGGTGGCATATAAGTGTTAAAGCTGCTGAAAGTAAGTGGTGACATGCATTCTTTTTTCCCTTTTTCACGTAATGCAGATTTATCTATAAATGTTAACAATCAAAAGATTCTGGGTTTTTCTCTCTTTTAATAATTTTATTAAAGGTTTTTAAAAATATAAAAGCTAATATAATAATAAAAGAAAAAAATCAAGGGAAAAGCTAAAAGTATAAGAAATTTTTAAAAGTTTAAGGAAAGATTGCAAAGAAATGATTTCTAATCTTAGCAGTTACGTTTACAAGTTGGCTCTCTGTTGTTTTTGTGCAGATATTTCCTTACTTGGCTAGGCAACATCTTCAGTGTTGGAAAAGAACAGGGTTTGCTCTCTGTTTATATATAGTAGCCTTCTCTGTCAGTATTGATGTTTTCTCCTTTATAGTTCCTTGATGATAACAGTAATAAAACAAGACAACTCTTTCTTTCTTTCTTTCTTTTTTAAGTTCCTACTGTAATAAATTCTTTCCCTCCAGTTTTTTATAAATGAAACGTTTACTGTATGTTCTTTTTAAATATGTATCTATTACACAGCTTATAATGGTTGTTTCTACTGATATGTGAATCTTCTCTCCCCCGCCCACAGGTGGACTGCTCAGTTACCAATGGCAGCAGAGTAATTGACCTTTCCCCTTTAATCCATTGGACAAGTGCTTATGAGATATTTGATGACTTTTCTGACCAGAATCCAGATTTCTATATAAATATTTGCCAACCATTAAATTCCATCAAGGATGTCAGTTGTCCACCTGGAGCAGCTGTTTGCATGATCCCACTTAATGGCTCTCCTGTAGTAAGTAACATTATCAGCATTTATCAAATTGTCTTCTTTTTCACACCAGGATATTAGAATGAATACCTAATATACTGTATCTAATAAGCTGATTTAATAGAGTAATGTCTTATTTAAGAGCCCAGTTCTTCGGTGACTTCACCTTCTCCAAACAATTATTTGGAAAAGCAATTTCAGCATTTGACGTAGTATAAAATATTGAAAGGAGAAGATAAGAATATTATCTGTTCCTGTTTCACTTCAGGACACATCCACTACTAGAAAGTCATGGTCCACGTTTTAGGAAACATTTCAATTATTTTCAAAGGTTTTTTGAATTTTGAACAATGTGTGTTCACATATCATGGCAAATCTCTTTAAAAATTGAGAAGATCTGTAACCTTGGGGCAAGTAAAGATTATGCTTATTATTCATTAAAGTAGTCCGACTTCTTTCAGCGTTCAAATAGGAAGAAACAGTTTGACTGCTTTAAGCAGCTGACTTATTTAAAACTAATACGATTTTGAAAGCAGAACAACTCAAACCAAGTCAGACTACTTGAAATATATAGCTTCTGATTCTTGGGGCATCTTGTGCTAATTTCAGATGGTGGATCATATTGATCTTGCCTATGTTTTTAACAGTATTAATGTAAAGATTTTGAGCACATCAGAACAAAATGTAATTGAAATCATATCTCTCATCATATAAGAAATACATTCATCATAAAAATGGATGGATTCCTTCTAACTCATTCCTTCATTCTGTCCCTCACTGTAACACATGTTATTACAACTTGTATATAGATAGAAGTAATTTATTTCCCAGTTGATACTGAAGCTTCAGTTTCATTTTGTGGTCAATCATATTTATATTATATTTAATTAGGATATCGGTCGAATCACGGCACTTCCTCAGCTCAACAGTGCAACAAATGAAGTTAATATTGCCTTCAACAGTACCACTCCTTGTCCAGAAGATAAAAATCTCAACTATTCTTCCCTTATTGTGTTTCACTGCAACAAAGGAACAAATCTGGTAATCATAGTTTTATTTTGCTTGTTGACAAAAACTTGGAAGTATTTACAAATTAAGAAAAGGTTGGGGGAAAAATCCCTTCCAGGCATAGGGCACAACCAAACAGCTGGTTTAACCTTGTCCAGTTTGTGAGTTGGCAGAAAGCATGAGACAAAACAGCTATGCTCAGTTTGCATAGCCAATTCCTACTCTGCTTCACTAATGAGACTGGTGAATGAGACTGTCTGCTGGCAGGGAAGTTAATGTGCAGTAATTGGTGGGTTTTCTAGTGACAGAGAAGACATTCTTCAATTGCTTTCCTGGTGGAGTTAGATTGGGATTCTAGAAAATGGAGAGTTTTTGAGATGATTAGAAAACTAGGTTTATTGAAACTGATCTGTGGAGTAGATGGGGGTGGGTGCTTTCTTGTCCTGCTTTACCAGGAAACCCATAACTTTGTTGTGCATCACCTATGGTGCAAGATCCAGGGGTGAAATTCAGCAGGTTCTGACATGTTCTGGAGAACTGGTAGTGGAAATTTTGAGTAGTTCGGAGAACTGGCAAATACTACCTCTGGCTGGCCCCAGAGTGGGGTGGGAATGGAGATTTTGCAATATCCTTCCCCCAGGAGTGGGGTGGGAATGGGGATTTTGCAGAATCTTTCCCCTGCCACACCCACCAAGCCACACCACACCATGCCCACCAAGCCACGCCCACAGAACCAGTAGTAAAAAAAATTACATTCCGCCACTGGCCAGATCCATAGGGTAGTTTAGCATATAGATATGGGAGGGTTAAGATGGGTACAGATGGAGGGGAGAGCCTCTCTTGCTTCATTGGAAGCCTCTATTCAATCAACAAATCACTTGTATCTACTTGGAGAGGTTAGTGCATATTCTTCCCTCTCAAATTCCACCATGCTACAAGAAGACTCTGAGAACGACCACTACCCACCCATAGGTGACCACACCAGACAAAATCAAACAATGGGTGCTGGACAGATCCCTACCCTCCTGCATCATTAATTACCACCAAAGGGCTCAGATTGAATGAATGGCATAGCTTGTGTTGGGAGAAGATTGAAAACACTATTTCCACATTAGATCGATACATTACAAAGTTGGTTGACCTCATCTTTGATTTGGAGACGCACTATGTTGATATGTCCTTGTAGAATGCTTAGTGAGGCATGACATTAACTAAATAAGGAGAAGTGGAGAAAGAATGAATTTTGAAGGCTCAAAAGGAATATTCAAGTTGTGTACATAACCTGATATCAAACCGTTCTCTGGTACAGGCAAATTAATTTTTTAGATTTGTATATAAGCATGTGATCTGCAGTTCTCTCCAGAAAGTCAGCATGAAGCAACAGAAGTTGGGACATGATCTTATTTTTTTTGTTGTTGTAGAGATTTTTGAAGCTTGATTATTTCCAGTGTCATCAACCTCAGTCACAGCAAGCAAAACCAAAATAATATAAATAAAAGCAGATGGGTTTATTTAACTTCAGTGTGTGTTTAATTTTCAGTCATTTAGCTTTCTTATCGAGACGTCTGATTCTCAAGCTTAACCATTTTATTCCCTTGTTTGTTGTGTTGGTAACAGGGGAAGCCCAGAATGATAGAAAAGTCTGGCTGTGAATATATATTTGAATGGAGCACCCCAGTGGTATGCCCTGATGAAGAGAATGTTTTGGGCTGCTCTGTCATGGATGAACAGTTACACTATGCTTTCAACCTGTCAAGCCTTGCAGGAAAGCCCTATAAGGTGATTCTATTTGTGTGGCTAGTAAGAGAAACCGTTGATACTATTCTGACATGAAAAAAGAGGAATTGGTCTGTTGCAGAGCCGCATGATCAGAGCTTAGCAATAAAATACCTCCTTTAAACACCATCACAAATCACATATTCTGGGAATCAGGTTGCAGCACAGTGGCAAATTTTATGTATATCAAATTATATTGTCAATGAAAATGTTTCTCAAGGGACTGAGCTGCATTTCTCATATTTTCTCTCCAAAACATAAGCAGTTGAGAGTAGTAGTTAAGGGGTTGGGAGTGGAATCCAACAGCAGCATGGGAGTTCATTTTGGGTTAGTCATTATTGTTCAGGCCAAAATATGTCAAAAAAACCCGTGGAGACTAATTTGAGTTTCTCTAGGAAAATAGGATGTACGTATTATAATAAAATGCACTCAGCGTACAACGATTTCTTTTTCTATAAGACATGGGCCTAAAAACCATGCAGATAATATAGATGCATTGATCATTAGTAGATGAATAAATACCATCAAAGGCATTCCTAAAACTGTTTCCCCCTATACGTGTGAGATGAAATTCTGGTAACAACTGTTGGAAATTTTACGAGCATCGTATTCACAGGAGTATTTTGGAAAGTGAGCAAAACACCCGTCTGAACCTGCTGCTTAAAGTGAACATCCTCTGGAAGATTCATTCTGAGACCCTTCATACGTTGTCTTACATAATTTGGGGAGCCCTTGGCATGACCATATTGAGCCTTTAAAAATATTTAGCATTTTCTCAGATTCCATTTGCAGTTCTTTAATAGTATAGTTTTGGCTGTCAAAACAGGTTCCTTCTGGACGCATGAGCTACCATCTTGGGGTATGTTCAGAAGCAGCAGATATACCTCAAGGAAAATGCAAAGACGCTGCAGTTTGTCTTATCTCTGGCAATAATGCCATCTCATTTGGCAACAAAAAAGTAACAAAATTGGACTACAGGCATCAAGATGAAGCTGTTTTCTTGCAGTATAAGGGTGGTGATAAATGTCCTCCAGGTACGAGATTTTCCAGGAATTTACTTTGAAAATTACACTGTTGCTTGCTTAGTATCTTAATTCATCAGCTTTTAAGTTTAAGATAAACTAACCTTATTTCCTTATTTTATTTATCCTAAGAATAATCCCATTGAGAATTTAAGGAAGGTAACATTTAAGGCTACGTGGGCCTAATTCACCCATATAATTTTCACTGAGTGATTTTGAGAGTGAACTTTGTCCAGTGATCATATACATTAACTTATGTACCATTCTGGGCTCTCTAATTATAAGAGGTGAAAAGGAGGAGTGGATGGATAATACAGAGTGTCTTTGTGTATATATAAATGCATGCATCTTGAACATTGTAAGATGCTGTTTTTGGCCTTGCATCTTGTTCCCCTATGTACGATGTTATTTTGAACAGAGAGCTGGCAGGCAGAAGGATTCCAGGTGAAAGTAGCCAAGAGTGATGATCTTTGAAATCATCTCAGTTTGTTCTAAAATAAACTTTATGTAGAAAAATTATGGCTGCTAGCAGTAGTTACATAAATTGTTGCTTAAAACATGGCCTTTCTTAATTCTGGGTGCCAACGACAACCCACTTCTGTGCTGAGTTTTTGGTTAAGAAATATTTATATTTTACTGTTTATATTTCATAGGTATTGTCCATTAAATAATTTATTGTCTTTTTTTTTTTTTACTTCCAGTGACTGAAAAGGGTGAGCTTTGTGTCTTCCCTTTCGAGTATAATGGTAAAAGTTATGACAGGTGCATAGCGGAGGGACAAGGGCGTCCATGGTGTGCCACAACTGATAACTTAGGGAGAGACCAAAAATGGGGATTCTGTGTAAATGGTAAGTAAGGCGATCAAACTCTGCTACACAGATGAAGCATTAAGATGCACAGCTGTGTACTGTACAGTGATGGAATATCTGGTGGCTTGAGATAAAACAACAGCTGCTGAAAATAAAATCCAATCAGGATACAGGTAGTTGTCGACTTACGACCACAATTGAGCTCAAACTTTCTGTTGCTAAACGAGATAGTTATTGAGTGAGTTTTGCCCCTTTTTATGACCTTTCTTGCCACGGTTGTTAAGTAAATCACTGCAGTTGTTAAATTATTAACATGCCTGTAAGGTGAATCTGACCTCCCCATTGGCTTTGTCAGAAGGTCACGAAAGGTGGTCATTATGACCCCAGGATACTGCAACCATCATAAATATGAGCTGGTTGCCAAGTGTGCAAATTTTGATGTAGCCGTGAAGATGCTGCAATGGCCGTGAGTGTGAAAAATGGTCATAAGTCACTTTTTCCAATGCTGTGGTAACTTGAAATGGTCACTAAAGAAACAGTTGTAAGTTGAAGATCGCCTGTAATTTGTATTGCTGCACTTTAGGTGTTGTTATGTAACAGCACTAAAATCAGTCTTGTGCTCTAAATACAGACAATAAATAACAAAATGTTTGTATTTGGATAGCATATGTTTATCCACATTTGGGAGCGTCATTCAGATAGAACTGGCCATTAACCCAGCCTATTTATGAATTACAGGTAGTCCTTGATTTATGACTGCATTATGATTATGATTATGATCTTATTCGTGCTGGTTGTTAAGTGGGCCATCACATGATCAATTCAGGTTTTTGGCTGCCAGAACTTTTGAATCATCAGAGTCATAAGTACCTTTCTTGGAGTCTTTTATAACTTCGAACAGTTGTTAAGTGACCGGTCGTAAGGCAAGGACTATCAGTACTATGATTGAGTTTCCTAGCTAAGGCCAGGAAAATTAGAAACCTCATGCAGGTGAATTAACCCCTTATCGTGTTTTCTTGAAGAAGAAGAAAATGTGACTGAATGTTAAAATTGGGGATTCCAAGTATACTTGAATATTAATACCCTTCAAATCAATAAGACTCGGCTTATTTTAAATACATTTTAAAATGAGAACTTTGTAGGAAATATATAAGATTGGTTTGCATTTTGAAACCTACCTCGTTCCCAAATTCACCATGTCCCTTTTGATATTGTAATAGATGGCCTTATTACTTTGAATTGGAGTATAATAATTCCAGCTCTGATCACTAACTCAGATAGCTTATATGCCTTGACTTATACAATTTGGCCCAAATATAACACTACTGAACCATTGGACCCGCCTGGACCATATGAACATTACAAGGCAAAGATAGATAAATTTATTTATTATTAACAACTTTCCTACAGAATTTAACCCATGGATTTACAGTCTTGTTTATAAGCTTTTGTTTATATCTTGCAGAAGCTGGACAGCGTGAATCTACGATTATTTTTAGGTGTGATGAAAATGCTAATAACGGAAGTCCTCAGCTGTTGAGTGAGACCCTTGGCTGCTCTGTCACATTTGAATGGAGGACACAGCTTCTATGTCCTCCAAGGAAAATGGAATGCAAGTTTATTCAGAAGCACAAAACTTACGATTTGAGAATACTTTCCTCACTCACAGGCTCATGGGTCTTCGCAGACAAGGGCAGCTCGTGAGTGTGCTTTGGAACTCTTAAGGGAAATCAACTTAACCAGTTTGTTATTCATTGCCAGTATAGCTAATCATTCTTCCAAGTGTGTATCTTGCAATTCAGGCAAGGTTGCCTAAGTCTCAGGAAAGTGACTAAGACTAGGCAGTGCTTAAATCAAGTTTTGTAGTCCTGTTTTTTTCTCTCCAGTCAAGGGACTGATCGAAGGGAAATGTACATCAAAGGGAAATGCAAAGTGCTTACTAATTATAAGGGAGTACATCTTTACTAGAAATATTTGGCCACTCAGCTTTGCTCTGTTGAATAACCTAGAATCATTGGAATACTGTGTTTAGATTGACTATCCCTTAAGAAATTGCCAGATGGTTAAAAAATTCTAAAAAGATCTTTGAAGTTTATAGATGAATTTTTGTACAATTCTTTCAGTCAAGTTACTTTACATAAATTGGTTGTCATAGATAGACAACGTTCAATTTCATGTTCTTGGGGGAAAAAGTAAGATGGTTCTTAGTGAGATCCTATATTTATTTTGTTTAAAAAAAACTTTTGAGTGAAAGCTAGATTATTGATGCTTTAAATAATTATTAAACTGATGAGTGGTCTGCTGAAATGACCGTCTTTTCCTTCTTGGATTTAGTTACTACATGAACCTTTGTCAGAGAGTCCATGAAGGACCCTCAGGCTGCCCTGACAGGGCAAGTGTTTGCCGACGAAATCAAAATGGTGCTGTCCAAGTTCTGGGATTAGTTCATACGCAAAAACTTAATGTTACAGGTATGTCTCTTTGGTGTTCCCTGCTATTTTATGCAGGGGAAAGTAAAAATTGCTATACTAGCCTTGATTTGTTAATATATTTATTTATTTTTTGCCTTGCACCATTTTGTACTCCTATACAATGTGGTATACAGTAAAATCACGATAAAACAATTAAGTTGGTCCTACATTATTAACAAATACTTAAGACATAACTAAAAGCAGAATTGTCAGCTTTGCAAGTTAAAGTGTCCCAATGTTCATTTGCTAGGAGCTAAATGCTCAATAAGAAATGATAAGGTTTTTAGTGCCATCCAGAATGAAGGTACTGAATGCACTTTTGTTTCACCAAGTGGAAAGAATCATAGAGAAAGTCTGTTTTCTAGCCTGTGTCCATATCCTTTGCAGGGAAAGGAATTTAACCAGATACTCTGTAGATGTTTGTATGATCTGTTTGTATGATCTTCTTTGACCTGATCACTCCTTGAATAGACTTATGGTGATAACTAGCACTTAAAATGGGGCCTGGAAGCCTGTTGGTGGCAGCTGCAAGCTATGTGTTGATCTGTAACAGTGGATTCCAGTCTTGAGGAAGGTTTAATTTAGGTTTAATTTAACCCTAATGCTAATAGGTATTATCCATTACATCCACGCAATTCCCCTTAAATAAAGTGATGTTCTTCTAGAAAGAGTCTGTAGATGTGGCAATAAAAAGAAACCTCCTGGTGCTCAGTGCTTATATGGGTCAGCTATTTTTTTAAATTCAGACAATTGTTGGAACAAAATATTTTTAATTTTGCAAAAGTATTGACATCAATCTATGAAATCAAAATATGGACGTATACTAAATATGTCCCAGTTATAAAATATTAGCCTTTGAAGATATAACCAATAATTTTTGATGAAGGAAATATTATTAATGCCAAGTCATAAAAAAAGAATTTTAATTAAAAAAATTACCCTCACAAATAACACCTAGTTAAATTCATTGGGGGCCCCCCTTCACAGCTTTGTTTTAGTTTCAGAATTTCATTTGCTTTTCATAAAACCTGGTGCTTTATTTCAGGTGACAAAGTTCTTGTCAGCTACTCCAATGGTCATGAATGTCCCCAGAAGAAGAAAAAGGCAATAACGGTCATAGAGTTGAAATGTGGAAAAACTGTTGGGTTGCCAAGATTCAACAGGTAAGGAGATACATGGATGATTTGTTTTTTTATGGCATAAAAAAGGCCACCTCAGCTTTTATCAAGGTATATATTATGGCATGGCATCATTTAGACTTTAGGGAAGCTTTCTTTGATTTAGTGCAGGGGTGTCAAACTCGGGTCATCATAACGGCGTCACATGACATATCATGACTCTCCCCCCCCTTGCTAAACCGGGTGTGGGCGTGCCCAGCACATGACGCTTCCGACCTGCGGGCTGTGAGTTTGACAGCCCTGATCTAGTATGTTCTGTATATTTCAGTAACTCCTTATCAGCCACAATATGGCCATACAAATGAAGTCAATAAAATGAATGATATGAGTGAGACCAATATATGGTGTGGAAGAGTGCTCTATACTAATCACCAAATGAAATAGTAGAAATAAAATAATTGTTATGCTAACAGTACCAATGAAAATAAAATCTATGTTGCAGTCTAGTTTTGGTTCTAATTCTTCCATTTTTTGAACATGAATGTCTATATCTGCTGAAAGCCAGCTGCAGACCTTGAGCTGATTGATGTAACATACTGTGTGCACATGTGCACAAACACACATACATATCCTCCTTATGCAAAGTATAATTCTGTGTTTTGCACTCTAAACCATTCTGCTCAGATAATTAGACAGTGTAGAAGAAATAAAAGAGAAGGGTCCCTTTTTTTTGACAGCATGCCTATTTTAAGGTCAAATTCTCTAAAGGTTTACATTGGATTACTAAATAAAGCCATCTGTTCTAAATGGGTGATTTATAAACCTTTGCCTCTTATGGCTATAGGGAAGTGTTGAAGTAATTCTTTAAAACTGAAACTCTTTACATAATTGCATTCTGATTTACACAGCAGAAAAAGTTTTTTTTTGGTTTAAACTTTATTGAATAAACCCAATTGGCAATGTTCACAAAGAACATTACATTATGAACTAGAATGACCATAATGGAACTCGGGGAAATGTGTGCTGGATTTAAGTTCAGTGAAAGGTGTAAATCCAACCACCATATCCACACAATAGAAAAGATAAATAGCAAATTTTATTTCTCTTACTTTTTACTGTCATGCCATTTCTGCCTCTACTGTTAAGTGTTAATTTCCCAAATGCTTTCTCTTAGGATTGATGAAGAAAATTGTGCCTATTATATTACCTGGGAAACTCGGGCTGCTTGTGCTGTGAAACCTCAAGAAGTAAAGATAGAGAATGGCACAGTTATAAATCCAGAGACAGGAAAGAATTTCAGTTTGGGTAATATTTATTACAAGTAAGTTAATTTTTTAAATATTTATAAGAGACCTGGAGTAGACTCTTAATGATCTGTTTTTTAGTTGCCAATTGGTTTAGTGAAAAACTGGTAAGTGAACTGAACCAAGCAAAATGTCTATCTATCACTTCTAGAAATATGAAGTTTCAGGTCATAACCATTAGTCTAGATTTTGTCTTTTAAATCTGGGTGAATGTACTGACAACTTTATAAGAAGGGTCATTTAAGAACTAAAATTTGGTATATGGTGTATGGGTTAATACATTTCTTAAAGGAATTAACTAATTTTTCATCTGTATGGCTTATTTATGTAAGTTAAATAGATAATTATACTGTTACATAGTTATGTATACATATTGAAAAACAAACACCATTTTCTCATGAAGAATATTTCTTAAGATTCTCAGATGAATCTTAAGATTCATCTTAATCTGTTGGATTTTTAAAAAAAGATTATTTTAGTGCAACATAAATCCATAGACTAGTAAGTAAATCCATAGAACAGAAATAAATTCTGCTCCAGGAGGCACAGTAGTAAATTTGTGCATAGATTGATGCAAGAAATATATGGTAGATTTTTCAATCTTTAGGAAAGTACTTATTGTAGATATATTATAAGGCTGATAAATAACTTTAAATTTACCCCTATTATTTTAATTCACCCACATGTCTACTCATTAAAAGTAAAAACTAGTTCTAAAATGAAGGACATGTGAACAAAATATTTTCTCGAACCCAACCATGTATTCTTGTGCATTATACCTTTGGTTTTCATAAATAATAGTGAAGATGGGTACAGGTAGTCCTTGACTTATGATCACGATTGAGTCCAAAATTTCCATTGCGATACCATTGAAATAGTTAAAATAACACTGTTAGCTTAATCTGCTTCCCCACTGATTTTGCTCATCAGAAGATCACAGGTGATTATGTCACCCCGGGATGCTGCAATTATCATAAATATAAGAGTTGCCAAGCATCCATATTTTGATAACATGACCTTAGAGATGTTGAAATGGTTGTAAAGTGTGAAAAACAGTCATAAGTCATTTTTTTGAATGCTGTTGTAACTTTGAGCAGTCACTAAACGAATGGTTGTAAGTTGAAGACTACCTATATAGCATTAAGGTAAAACAAAAATTGAGGAATTGTAGATTGCTTGGAAATGGGTGAGGAAAGTCCCTTGCTAGATGGAACTAAACTTGAAATTTTAGGTGAATTAAAATAGGTTCCTTTGAATAGAGAATAGTAGTAATTAGCTTCCAAAGTTTTTGTTTTTCGCTCTGGTTATTTCTGTATCATTACTCTGTATATGTGTGTATCTTATGTGTTTTAATTTTATTTGTTTCAGATTATACAATGCATCCGGAGATTTCAGAACAAATGGGGACAGATACATTTATGAGATTCAGCTTTCTGCTATCACTGATTCAAAAAATCCACAATGCATGGGAGCTAACATCTGTCAAGTTAAAATATCAGATACACGTATTCGTAGAGTTGGATCATCAAAAAATGCTCACTATTATATTCAGGGTAAGTAGTAACTTGCTAGGGATGGTGACAGCCTGGGTTACGTGCAAAATAGAAACCGAAACTAAACAAATTGCATTGGAAGTTCTGTTGGAACTATTCCAGCGTTCACTAAAAATTAAAATCTAGAACCATTTGCTCATTCATAGTTTCTTCTAAATCTTCTGTTGAAATCCAGATTGATTCCAAAGTGATTTTACTAAGCAAGTAGGGCAACTCTGCAATGTTGTGTCTCTCCACCACCATCACCTCCCGTCCCATGTCTGCTGGGGTATCATCCCCAGAATGTAAACATGTCCCATAATCCGATATCTCAGCCACATGCCCATCCTCAATCTTCCCAGTATATGTTCTTCTTATCCTTTTTGCCACCTTTCAGTTTTTTTAAAAAAAAGGCTATAATCCTAGGCAGGTGCTCCAATCTTTTAGGACAGGCCTGTCAAACTGGTGGCCTGCAGGCCGGATAGGGCCTGCACAGGCCACACCTACCCCGGCTCAGCAAAGGCAAAAAACATCAAGATACGTCACAATGCGTCCCACGATGTGAGCGGGTTTGACACCCCTACTTTAGGGCTTTTTAAAAAATCACATTTTTATGTCTCTCCTAAAGTCTGACTTTGGGAGGTTTTTTTTTCCATTCTCACCTTCCCCTCCCAACAATTCTATTCAGAAGGACATATTTCAATGTGTATCTCGAAGGAAACAATCACATTTCATTCCATATAACTGAGGAAAGAACTAGCTAACTGTAGCTGTTTAGTGGCTGGAATTATTTGGGCATTAGTCTATCGAGTAACTTTTGTGTGAGAGGCCAGTCATAAAATTAATAAAAGATATATTAAAAAATCATTTTGCACATCCCCATTATCTACATATTTGTTATAATTATACTGATGCCTCATTATCAGTGTACTTTCTTTTTTTATTCTCTCTCCTTGTTGATTTCCTAATGGGTCCAAATTCTCCTTCTTGGTTTCCATTCCTGTGAGCAGAACTGAATAATGCTATTAACCTCTTAGTCATTCCCAACTCTGAAGGATATCAATTTATCCTCTTGTCCCTCCAGGTATTAGCATATGCCCTTTCTTGTCTATTTCGGCAAATTGAGAGGCATTGAGAATTCGTGAACAGTCCTATTTTTTTGGACATGAGGATTCTTTGATTCTGACTGTCTCTGGAAATTCTCAGTCATCCAGGTCATGGTTGTCCCAAAGGTGCTTTTTCAAGAGGCAACTGGACTTTCTGGTTTTTCTTTGA
>JANHFT010003575.1:84688-95484 GCA_032467955.1 Pseudoxenodon macrops | reverse complement strand
TTTAGGTATATATTTATACATAGGTGCACAAAATGAACAAAACCATTAAAACATGATTTTCACACACACAAAAAACAATAATGAATATTTACTGCAAATCAGTGTGACTTCTGCTGTTGAATCATATGAGTCGGATGTGTGTCTTGACCTTCGCCGAACCCCCGAGACTGACTCAACGAACCCCTGGGGTTCGATCGAACCCAGGTTAAGAACCACTGATCTAGAATATGAGTACTTCGATCAAATCAAATTAAAATAGACTTTCCATTTTTGAAGCCTAGTGATTCAATTCAATTCAAGATAAACTTTCTGGTACTTGTAGTAGTAAACAATGTTTGCTTACTATTTAGGTTTGTTAGACTTATCTCCTGTAGAATTCATGTTTCTTAAATTTATATCTTGCCTTTCTTCCAAAATTCAGGGTAGCATTCATCCTCCCACTGTACCTGTCATTTCAAGGTAAAACATTATTTGGGTTTTCATACTACAAAAAATGACAGACTGTATCTGCAATGTAATCTTATCCTATGTATGTCAACTCTCAAATAATATTCCCGGAATGAACCTTAGCCAGGCAGATATTTCCTAAGCAACTCCAGACTATGGTATTCAGAAATTTCTCTGCAAGGAAGTATTTCTGTGATAAAACTGTTTGTAATAAAAGGAGGAGGAACAGATATAACTGTATAAGCTATTCAACTATATTCATACCACTTGTATCTCATCAGGGACTACAAGATATCTAATTATCATTCAGCACAAGGTTTATCTGGATTTTCTCTTAACATAAACTGATTCAGGCCCAGTTTGAATTAAAAATCAAATTAGCCATTTTAGGAAAGCTAATTTCAATTTGATATAATGAAATTGTATCCATGCTACCATAAGAACTATGGACCTGCCTTTGAAGATTAACCAGGAAACTACATTATTACAAAATGTGATGGCCAGAGTTCTTGCAGATGAGACCACTTATGGCAAATAAACATGCATTTTGTGATCATGTTACCAATAGATTTCTGAGGCTAATTCAAGGTGCTGATTTTTAATTTATATAGTCCTTGGTGGGTAGTCAGGGCCCAACCTGTAAGAGTTCAAAAGGGTGTGCAAAACACCAGTTAAAAACTAACAATCAAGAAAGCTAACTTTTCATAGAAGCTCATTTGGCAGAATTTTACATAATCTTAAAAAGTAGACATCTGGGCTACTTATCACTGAGTAAAGTTATTAATTTTTTTTATATTTATTTTATAAACTTGTAAGGATATCTTATTTTACAATGACTCCAAATAGCTTATACTAAAACCAACCTTACAATAAAAAAAAATCCAAATGGAGAACCACCATTAAAGAACAGGTCTCCTCACTGATTCTAATTCAAAGCTTGAGAGAGAGCTAGGTTTTTCAAAGCTCTTTTGAACATGTGGGATTGAGATGTACTATCCGAGATAGTATTCCAGTAGACAAGTGCACCAAAGCAGATCTTCTTCTTAAGTCTCATCAAGTTATACTCTCAAGTGGATGGGACTTAGAGCAGTGCCAACTCTGCTCAATTGTAAAAACTGAGCAGGAATCATAGTAAACAGATGGTTCTTTACAGGTAGTTCTTGACTTACAATAGCAATTGGGATGTTGATCACTGAGTGATACAGATGTAAAACGCAACCACATTGCCTAGCAACATCAATCTCTGCATTCCTGATTGGTGTTGTTGACCAAATCCTATAGTCATGTGGTAAGACATCTTACTGGCTTTCCACAATAAAAGTCAGTGGGGAAGCCAGCAGGAAGTTGCAAGTTCCACACTAGCAGTCAAGTAAGTGGCTGTTGCCAGGTTGAGATTGAGGGATTGAGATGTGTGGGGATGTGCAAGATTATGAGGGAATCAGGGGTGGGTTCTGGATATTTGTACTGCCGGTCATGCTATGTGTGTGAAGTGTGCATGCATGTGCGCATGCAGCAGTCAAAAACTACCTTCTGCGCATGCACAGAAGCAAAAATTAGCTTCTGCACAGAAACAAAATCCAAGATGGCGGTGCCCACGGAGCAACCGACAGAACCGGCTCCGTGATGTCATTGCTAAGTTACTATTAGTTCTATAGAACCGGATAGAACCAGTATGAACCCACCTCTGGAGGGAATGTGAGAGAGGCATGGTGTAGGTTGAGGATAGTGTGAAGTTGCAAGGAGAGATTGAGAGGGTATATGGGGGTGAGCAAGGCTATACGATGCATGAGGTACAGTATGGCTGAGGGGATGTAATAAGAGTGCAAGGGGGTACATGTGTAGCCAGGGTGACACAAGTTAGTGAGTTGTGAGTTAGTTGAGGTTAGTACACAGATGGGGAAGACTTATGTGACGTATGTGAGACTAAGTGTGCTGGCAACTCCATTGACTTTCTGAGGAAGCCAGAAGATTGAAAATGTTAATCAGATGATCATGTGGTGCTGCAACCCTTTCTAAGTGCAAACCAGTTGCCAATTGACAAAATTACAAAATCACCTAACCCCGGGGGTGCCGGAACATCAAAATTCTGAGGACTGTTCATAAAAAACATTGCTTCAACACCATCCTGACTTTGAACAGTCACTGAATGAATAGTCATAGATTGAGGACTACCTTTATCTAGGAAGCCACTATGCTATCTAAAGTCATAGGGATTCATATAGGACCTCTTTCATTCCTTTGATCCTCTTTCGAACACCTTCCTGTCGCAGATAAAATGTTGCTCCCGTTTGCCGGATATTGGGAGACTATACATTTGTTCTTACCCTACAATACTTTTGAAATGCTGTTTCCACTCTATGGCCTGTAATTGTATTGTGGCCTTCTTGTCTTTGAGATGCTTAAAAAAGCCAAGAAAAAACTATTTGGTTATATTAGCATTGTCATTACACTGCAATTCCCCCCCCCTCCAAAAAAAAAATTGTACCTGGGCATAGGGCTTGTAATATGTTAAAGACCCTGTTTTGGCTTTACTGTTAGATGTTTAACTATCACTTGCTGAATTTATTTATGAACCTCCTATATTTATTGTTTGGGTGTTTAATTGCTTTAACTATTATGTAGTTTTAGTATTGTAAGGTGTCCAGAATCACTTGGCTGAGATAGGCAACAATAGAAATTGAATGAATGAATGAATGAGTGAGTGAATGAATGAATGATAGAAATATAGTAAGTGTCCATAATCCTGAAAAATGTTCCTTTCTCTTTCCACACTTTTCATTCATTATGCGAGCATAAAAACTCTATGTATGTTTTGGAAATGAGTATGTGAAAAGAGTATTTATCAAGAAAATATCTTACATTTATGGCATTGGTTCAGGCTGTCTTACAAGTCATGCAGTGAGCAGTGAAGCCTTAATATTTCCTCATTCTCTCTTTTGATAAAAACAATTATCACCTCTAACCTGCCTGAACCTGAAAGCATTATAGCAAATCACTTTTTGTTCCCATAGAGCAGACTCTGCTACCTTTAATACAAGGAAGTTTGGTGTTGTTGCTGAATTTCCTGTTTATCTATTCTAACGGTGGACATGATTGGTCTATTTATCAGCTGGGTAGAAAAATGGGGCCACCTACAGACAAGTGTTAGAAGTTTTCACCAGCCCAGAGGACATCTCAGGATTGATGTATTAATAATCTGTTTGTTCTGTTCTTTCTCCAGGACAATCTATGCTGTCGAAGGACTGAAACAGACAATTTCCACTAGGGATTTTCCATCATATTCTCCTGAAATTTCTCTATTTTTATTGATCAAAAGCCAAATAATGTTACCAGTCTCTTCTTCCAGGTCAACTTGAATTCTGAATGGTAGCATTTCTCCTGTATAAGAAAGTGTTTTCGTCTTACATAAGTTTGCTAAATCCCTATCAAGTAAATAGCAAAATTAGTAAAGCAATTGTTTTGAAATATGCAAGAAAATTATCAAGTACATGAGCATTTTTAAAGAAAATCTAGAAACTCTACTCAGCTAAATGAAGGTTAAATGTATTCATTGCCCTGCAGGAGGCATGGGATATAGAAACATCATTTGAAAATAATAGGGCAAAGGTGCAAAATAATTAGTCTATCACAGCTCCTTACATACTCTGATTCCTATTCCCCTTCCAATATTCACCAGTGCCTGCAGACTGCAGTATATCTGCAGATCTCTCTTGATTGCTACCAAATTCCGCATCTCTCCTAATTTGGTAGAGTATAAATTGTTATTTTTTTTCCAACCCAGAGACCAGCATGTTGCAAAACAAAGCCCCAGCCTCATTTTCAAGAATTCCTATGGTAATTTTAGCAAAACATAGCTAGCTGCTTGGAATAGGCTTTTATTTGAAAACACTCTTTATCAGAGAGAGAGAGATTGAGAGAAAGAGAGAGAGGGAGGGAGGAGTTGGAGGCAATATCTTGAAAGTCTAAAAGGGATTCTAAGGAAGCAATAAGCATTGGTAGAAAGTATAAAAGTGCTTTAACACAGTAGGTTAGTTTCATCAGGGAAAAAGTAAGATAGATTGAAAAAGTATCTTTATATTGTGACATGTGTTAGCTTGTTTATAAAATCTGTTTCCTTTGTCTGTGTTGGTACATGTATGCACAGCAGGAACATCCTTTTTTCTGCTTTTGCTTTTAAATCTGGGAATTATGCCTGTACAAAGCAGCTCTAAAATTGGTGTAAAGGAACAATTTGATTCACGTTATCCTGAAAAAGCAAGGTACTACACTGAGGCTCTCAACTGAAGCATCAAAGGCAACTGTTTCCTTTTGCCAATCTATTTCCAAGAAGTGCTTTCTGATTATGCATACCCATGTAGAACTGAAGGCCCTCAAAGTGGCCATCTGGATTTGAACCACATTTTGATCATGATTTTACAAAGCTTAATGGTTAGATGCCCTGTGTATGTGTAACTATGCTTTTAAATTAGTGGGGGGGGGGAGCGTCCCAGTTTGCCTTCAATGTCTTCTGTGAAATAAATGGTGGGAAATATGAAAGATTATTTGAAGCTCAGACCTATCTCTACCCTTATAGCCAATTACTTGGCTAATGTATCTTTCTGTCTTCTTTGAAATGGATATTCAAACAGAAAACATCTATTCAAGTGAATAAAATTAAGGGCGAAAAAGGTGCAAGATTTTTTTAATTTCACTTTACCTCCCAAACTCTTATATACCATTGAAGATAAATATATATCCTTACAGCCATGCACTTTTAATCTATGTTCTAAAAGAACTGTTTCATGTATCCCAGCTCCAAAATTTCAACAGTCAGCATTTTTAATGGACTAATTGTACTCGAGTGCTAAACTAATACGTGATTGGGTAAAGATGAACCGACTATTTAAAACCCCAGAGTGAGCAATTTCACATCTATATTATTAACTACACAGATGGGATAGGGAGCAAAGGAAATTATATAATTTCAATGCATATGATGCTTTAGAGAGCCCAGTTTGTTTTCAATCTATTTCTGTCTTGGGTTTTCTAGGTTTTACTCCAGAAACTAGTGTGTGTGTGTGTGTGTGTGTATAAACTCATGTCAAAAATGAGGGTAGTTTCATACAAATTAAAAATGATTTAAATAACTACAGAACAAAGTATCACAGGAATATTACTTGGAAGATGCAGATTTGCCCTTCAGGTTCATAAATATTTTTTGGAACTGTTCCCGTAATTAAAAAAAAAAAGGCAGAGAAAAGTCTACTTGTAAATTAGTATGCAATAATTAATATAACTATTTTCCTGCGTATGCAAGTTTAAATGCACTGGGGTAAACTAGTCCAATCATAAGGTGTTTTTTTTTTGAGGCACTGTAAGCCCCTTTGAGGCAATGGGTAGAGCAAAGGAAGAAGACGAAAGCAATCCCAGAAAGGGATTGATTCCTTTCAACCTATTTCTCTGCTTGGCTTGTTTAAGATCAACAGGACAATATATATATATTTTTAAAACAAAAAACCAAACCAAACCAAACCAAGGGCTAGGCAATGCAGAGTTAAGAAGAATGCAGCAGTTTTTTCCCCCTCTTAAGTAATCAGATCCAATTCACCCTTCCATCAATCACCTACCGATTTAAACCAAAGCCTTTGGCAGTATCTTGAGAACATCTGAGATTCCCACATGAATCTCCTGGGGAAACGTCTACTTAAGAATCTAAACACCTGTATTCACCCATTTAAACACCGTATTCGCCATAAAGTCATTGTAGTCCTTCGAGACCAAGCCCTGAAAAGCAATTATATTGGCCCAAACGAAGAGGAAAAACCCTCGTCCTCGCTGCGTTATCTTTGTACCTGCGTGCTTAAAAGTCCCACCGAGACCCCGTTCCCGGCAACCTAAGTCACAACAACGCTATTCTCAACTGGATGCACCACGGATTACCGCTGCGGCGCTCTTTCCTTAGAATTTCCTGCAAGCTGGCGCTTACTTCGAGGTAGCAAAACGCCGCCTTTCTACCCGCACCGCACCGTTTCTCAACAAGAGATCTCAGCCTCGGCACGTTGTGTGGCCTCAATCTCTGCTAAGAGCAGGAGCCGCGGATTTATTTATTTATTTATTTTTCTAGGGATCAAAACCCAAGGCGATTTCCATCCTGGGGGGTGGGGGTGATCAAAGTCCTCCCCTCCCTCCCTCCCTCCCCCCAAATCTGGTCCTTTCTCTCCGGAATAAGGCGCCTTTCTCAGCCTGGTGCCGGGTTCGGAGCCTCCAGGACCGCATCTTTTGCACTTCCCTGGGACTAAGCTCCCTTGCAAACAGTGGGAACTTACTGCCATTAAACACGCCCTAGAATTTCGCCGGACCTGCCGCCATCGCCTCCCACTCTGCCCAAACCCAGACTCCTCCTAACGCTGCCTTGGGTTACTTCCCTGCCCTGATCTTTTCCCCAGGCCTTTTCATTTCCAGCTCGCCAATCTCTTGCCGACCAAACCAAGACGCGAACCGGGCTTCCATTCCGCATTTTCTCCTGTCCCCAACCCCGTTAGCTTCAATGCGCCCTGCCCTTGCTATACAGCCAAATAGCGACGTCTCCTTTTTTTTTTTTTTTCCCGCCCTCCGCCCGGTAGCCGCTTTTTCTCTCCCTTCTCGCTGGCTATTAGAAAGCTTCGGCTGAAGGGTGGAAAACGGCTCTGGGCAAACGGAGAGGGCGCTTTGAAGCGAGTGTAGGGGGCGTGTCCTCTCTGGCTGGCCCCACCCCTTTCTTTCAGCTTTCGGTCTTGGAGCGCCGCTAGGCTGCCAGAGGAAAGAGCCACCTGCTTCGGAGCGGTCGCGATTGGCGCCTCGCTCGCTCGCTCGCTCGCTCGCTCGCTCCTTCGTTCGTGCCTCCCTTTCCTCGGTCGCAGAAGCTGCGAGCGGCCGCTTCCCCCGAAGCCTCCCAACTTCTACTGCTTCTACTCCCCCTTTCGTTGGACCCCGTTGGCTGGAAAGTTGCGGAATCTCTGCTGGGCTTCCTCTTCGGAGAAGAAAACCGCCGCCTCCGCCGTCGCTCTCTAAGGGAGAAGAAGGGGGGGGGGAAAGCCCGCGCCCTCGTCCTTCGTTGCTTCCTTCGGGAGGAGCAGCGGCCGAAGTCGCCTTTCGCCTGGCGGGGAGGCGGAATGGAGATGTCCTCCGCCGTCGCCTCTTGCTTTCCTTGCCGGCTGCAGCGGCAAACGCCGCTCTTCTTTCTCCTGGGGTTGCTGCTTTCTGCCCTTTCCCTGCGGCCAGGTAAGTGAGCGGTTGGTGCGGAGCTCAACTTGCGGCCGGCCGGGGACAGACAGGCGCGCCTTGGGGGACGAGTTGACTGCGGAGGGAAAGCTGTGTTTAAAGGATTCCCGGCTCTTCGGCCTCTTTGGTCCTCCGTTTTCTTTTGCTGTTTTTCGGCTGACTGGAACTTTCGGGGAGGGTAAACCGGATTGCGGCTTCAGGTGGCTCTTGTGTGGCGCTCGGGCTGGTTCTGGATCCGGGCGTTTAATCGCGGTGCTTTTTTCTTCGGAAACCGGCTCCGGACGAAGCTCGGTGTTTGTGTGGTTTAGAAACCGAGCGCCTTATCTTGTGCGAGGCGAAGGAAAGTGTGTGTGTGTGGGTGTGTGTGTGTGTATGTGTGGATTGATCAAAACCGACGAGGGTAAAATAACGCGTATGGATTAGATTATGATCCCCCCCCTCCTCTTTCACGTATGCTGCAGCACGTACGCATGACTGCAATCCCTCACTTATTAAAACTCATTGAGACTTTTGTGGGAAAGTGGAGACCGTCGTCCTTAGTGGACCTGATGCATCCTAGTCGAGGAACCTTTGAAAATTATTCCCTCTCTTTTAAAATTGACATTGCTTTTTCGGGTTGATTTCCACCCCACCCCTCCCGCCTTCCTGGCTTAAATCACGTTTAAGGTTCCACTCTCGTCTATTCATTTGGGAGAGAAGCCTGTTGATCTTGGCCAGCTTTATTTCTGACCTCATGGGCCATTAAACATTGAGCCTTTGATAGGTGGGACTGCCCTGTTTTAAATTCAAATGTAAGGATCGTTAGCCTTCAAACACCACCACCACCCCCTCTTGCATTGTACAAATGACAAAAAGTTATTTATATATTTTCCTTATTTGGTTGGGTTTTGTTATAAAAGAAAACAAAATGTGCCTGCCAACTCCCCTTTTAGTTCTCTGGGAAGCTGAGCAAGATTTGCCAGGTACAGAACAGCCTTTATCTTTGGTGGGTTTCTCCTGCTCCTTTTAAAAGTTGCCTTACTGGTTGTGCAAGAGAGAGCAGAGCAAGGTGACTTTGTCTGCTCTGCACATATACGCACACACAAAACACCAACAACCACATCCTTTAGCTCAAAGAACCACAAGTATTATGACTGTAGCTGAAAAATAAACCAAATAGGGTATGAGGGTAGGGTTGAGTGAAAGATCATTCAAACCAAAGGCTAGTTGAAAGTTCAGAACAGATTTGTAGGTCCTATCAGATTGATTTGAAAG
The DNA here is from genome assembly GCA_032467955.1 of Pseudoxenodon macrops. Classification (NCBI taxonomy): domain Eukaryota; kingdom Metazoa; phylum Chordata; class Lepidosauria; order Squamata; family Pseudoxenodontidae; genus Pseudoxenodon; species Pseudoxenodon macrops. Next base: position 86,544 of record JANHFT010003575.1, on the reverse strand, counting down.
GATTACATATCATTATAGGAAGCCCGCTAGATAAAATTACTGTATACTTAGATAACAGGTCAATAAATGGCTCCCTAGATTTGAACACTTTTCTGCTGTTTCTATTCCGCATCTGTGTAGTTCTTTACGGACTTCGCTTCTCTGTCTGTGTTGTATATACATGGACACACCACCTTCATGGATGCTGTCCAATTCATCGTTGTACTGTTTTCAGAATTTTAGGGACAAAAAATATAGTCCTGTTACGGTTGGTTGAGTCTTTGCGAATGACAGATGGTGACATTGAAAGATTAAGTCAGTTCTTGGCTTGCAGACACGAAAGTCTTCAGGCAAAAAAGTGTGAGATCCACCTGGAATATTCTTCTTGGTGTTGTAAAATCAATTAAGATCTTGAGAACAAGGCTCTTCCAGTTCTAAAAGCACAGGTTTTGCATTAATCAGCTCCATTTTGGAGCAGATTTACTCAAATCTGGTAGAATTCTTCATATGTGTGATTTTCCACTGAAATTTTGGCTTGATTCCTATTATTTCTTAAGCTTTTCAGGAATGAAGTAAACGGAACTACTGAAATAGCCTGCATAGTTATGTTTCCAGTTTTCTCTCTGAATCTATTTGTGTATTAACTAGTACTGGAACAAGAGAAGCAAACTGCAAACTGTACTCTTCCTACACTGTGCAGCCTCTCATTATTCTTGTAGAAAGAGCGTCAGCCTGTGGTGACATTTTGTATTACTTGAAGAGAGCAGCTTTGTGTGTGTCCCTTTGAATGAATACAGAACCTTTGTGGTGGATTTAGTGTTTTCACATTTGGAAACACCCCCAACCCCTTTATTAACTGTATAAAGGCCAGCTTTTTACTGTGGATAAAGAATAACTTTTAAGCATGTGCATATTTAGGCACATTCATTCCAAGTGGTGGTGTTTTGATTAGTATCTAAATCTAAATGTCTAATTTCAGCTAATGAAGCTACATTTTCTTGCAATAAAATTGGACAGTGCTTCAGTTACATTTCATTAAATTCAATATTTAATTATTGTGTCTTTAAGCAGCAGTAGGGTTGCATTTTTTAAGAAACCTAATTGCAGTGCAACATGAAAAGACTAGGAAAGCATGAATTAAGGGGTTGGATTAAGAATGCAGTTTAATTGATGGTTGCTAGAGAGTAAGCCCCACTGAAGACAGTGGTATTAATGAAAAAAAAGTGCCACAATATAGGATAGGATAGATTGTGCAGTTCCCAAATAAAAGTGTTTTTTAAAAAAGGAATAAGGTTGCCAAAAATGTTAAATATGCCTATTTATTGGCTTAATTATTTTTGTGTCATCTCAAAACCATTTACTGTGAGTGAGAAGAATCATAGGACTTTCTGCTTTGAATATTTTAACTTAAACAAGGTAGAAATCCCTTAATAGTTGTTTTTGCTTTAAAAATGCCATTTGGCTGAGATAGAAACCATTACTAGAAAGTACGGTAAGTTGATTGGAATCAGTGGCCTTTACCAGCAGACTGAGGACTATTGTTGCTATGTGGATGCAGATAGACACTTGATTATTTGTGATAACTATAAGTGTGATAGCCGAAATAGGTTTTCCTTTCAAAAATATAATTTTGGAAACAAGTCCTTCCTTCTTCAAATATTATACATACAGTATATGCCACTGAAGTCTTAAATTAATGACAATTGGCCAGCGAAGGCATTTTGAAGTGGTGGTGGATTAGTCCAATGAAAACATAAGCTGCTGTGGAAATACAGTACTGTAGTCCATTAGAAAAAGCATTAAAATGACCAATATTGTAAGAATTTTACGTAAAGCTGTGCACCTATACTGATGATTACCATCCCAGGCTTATACCT
>JANHFT010003575.1:30698-41558 GCA_032467955.1 Pseudoxenodon macrops | reverse complement strand
CTCCTGCACCTCAAAAATAATAAGACCTCCCTGAAAATAAGGCCAAGTGCTTATTTTGTGGGTCAAAAGAAAATAAGTCCCTGTCTTATTTTCGGGGAAACATGGTATATGTATGCTTGTTTCAATTTCGGCACATTCTTAATAGAGGTTTTAAAATATAACAAAATAATTGTAAGGAGATGTGCTTCTTTACAGTTATCACATGTATTTTGTATGTTTTCCTGGCCAGGATTTACAAATGGCTTTTGGTCATAACCCAAAAAAATGGGTGGAGCAGGACAACCTTAATGGGACAATACATGTAAAATATTTAATGCTGTTACTGATTGGATATAAATTTAATAATTTTCTTCTGTCCTATCAAAAGTTATTCTTTTGTATTTTGAGAGTTCGATCAAGGCTTTCAGGGGCTACGTGCAGCCCCATCTATATGCCTCTGACACAGACACTGACTTAGATTTCTGCTTACGGTGGTGCCACTTAATTCAAAACTGCAGCTCTATTTTACATGAAGTTAATATTAATTTGGAAGTAGATTTATCATAAGAAAATAAATGAAAATTTCAAGCTGTTATGTATGATTAAGAAGATGAAGATAAAAGATAAATAAAATTGTGTAACGCATTAAAAAGTAACTAAAAAGGCAAACGTAGGAAAATGTAGTTAATTTTAATCTTACTGTATTTTGATGGGTTTAACATTTTAATTTTTATTTTTTTTTAAGTTTCAATTTCTAATCAAATTATGAAGACATTACATTTTACTTACCTCTGCATCTTAGATACATGCTAAGAATACCTTAGTTAAGAGTTGCATTGTAGACTTCACTGTCTTACATTTTTATTATCATGGAAGCAAGGCTGAAGGAAGAAGAAGTTATATAGAAATGCCTCTTACTCTTCTAAACATTGTTTCTTTAAAGAAAAAAAATATCCAGAGTATTTCTTACCATTTTCTCATTTCACATATTTTCTTTACTCCAAATATTTTTAAAGTAAAAATTGAAGTGCTTCATTTTATGCTATCTAGTGATTACATAAATATATATATCTCTATGTGTGTGTGTTCATTCTCTCTCTCTCTCTCACACACACACACACACACACATCAGTACATACACACGTATAGTACATGCAAATATTTCTGCCATCTTCTTCTGAAGTTTATTTTCAGTCCTTTTGTGAAAAGTAATTGAATGAGACTTGAGAAATTGCAGCTGTAACTGAGATTAACAAATAATTCTCTGTCTTTTTCTTTTCTTTTCTTTTTGGCTTTATTTAAACTTCATAAGTAAGCAATGTTTGTGAATATGAATAACAATCCTGAATTTCTTCAACATAGATTTGGATTTGTCACTTACTCCCAGTGGAGAAGTTATTAAACAGATTGGAGAAGCATTGCCTGTATCATGTACAATTTCTTCAAGTAAAAATGCTACTGTGTTCTGGCTGAAGGTAAATATTTTAACTTGGCTATTCCTAATCCATTATTGTATCTGGAATGGTGATACTTTAAAGTTCATAAGGACCTAAATGTTCTGGAGTGCATATTCTATGACCAAATGCAGCCCTCTAAAATATACACAGATATTAGAATTCTTCCAAAATTGTTTCCTAGATTGTAATGTTTTAATATTCAAGGAGGAGAAGGAGGAGGAAATTATAAAACATGGGCAAAATAATATCTGCATTTAATGTATTGTTTAATTTAATTTAAACTTGGAAAAAGCTATCTAGCTATTAGAACTGCTTGACCCAGAACCAGTTAAAACTCAAATCCTCAAACAGAAGTTTTATTTTTCTGAAGATTTGAGTGAGAATCTTCCATAAAATTACTTTATGAAGCAATATGGCTCTTTCACTTTAAGCAGTGAAACAAAACAAGTACAGGTATGTTGTTTCTGTTTGTGTAGCAACTCCTTAGCATAACACTTGCACAAAAACCTCTTCTGGCTTTGGTAAATTCTAAAGAATGCTGAGTAGTCCTCTCAAAAATTAGTCCCTGTAAGAGTCATTTGAAAGATTTTTAAAAATGCAAGTTGAAGCATATTTGCAATTGCCTCTTCAGTTTGAGGAGAAAAATCAGGTTTTCTCTGTATTATGTGCTTCTTCATTGAAATAAATTTAAGTCATTTTGTTCAGGATAAAACTTAATGACTACAAGACCTGGGGAGCTCCTCTTTCCTTGACATTTCTAAGCAGAGACTAGATAGCCATTTATGGAAGGAAATTACAAGCTGGGCTACATTTTAGAAGAGGGAATTGCATTGCATAACTTGTGGAAAGTTGAAGATACACTCTTATCGATAAATACAATAATAAGGGCCAAGATGTACTGTATTCATTTTTTCAAACATAAAAATCAGGTAACAATATAAGTAGATGGTTTTTTTTATTTAGTATTAAATACAGTTTCATTGGAGAAACAGTAAAAAACTGTTTGTTAGTACTCTCCAAAATGGTTAGTTCAAACTACTTGTCCTGAAGAACTTTGTTGTTATTTTTTTTCCTGGAAGAAAGTAGGTTCCTAAGGATATGGGCTTTTTTCTCTCCAGGATAATAGCAGAATGAGGTCAAGTCCTTCTTTCTCAAGTTTGCAGTACCAAGATGCAGGAAATTACATCTGTGAAACAACTTTACAAGAAGTTGAAGGCTTAAAGAAAAGTCAAATTCTGACACTGATAGTACAAGGTAATGTAGATTCCTACTATTGTATATTGATGTTGTGTTTAGTTTGCATGTTGCTACATAATTATGAAATGCTCACCAGCTATAAAATACCCATTTAAATCTAACACTGCAAATAGAAATAAAATTAAAGGTGTTTGGCTAGCTTTTAAGAAATAACAGTATTTTACATGATTCAGCTTTGTATGTCTGTGTGTGTATGGGGCATGAAAAATATGGGCATGCATATCTAGATTAATTGGTTTCATATTTGTACTGTTTAATAATGATACTTTAATTGGTCTTGAACCCCATAGTGATTCAGTACTATGAATGTAGCAATAAATAAATAAACAATTTAAAAAATTCTTTTGCATTTTAAGGAAAGCCTCAGATCAAAATGTCAAAGAGAACCAGCACAGATGGATCTTATAAAACTATAGCCTGTCACGTAGAAGGATTTCCCAAACCTGCAGTACAGTGGACTAGCAGTGGAGGTGTCATAAATAAAGCAAGTAATTTTCTCATTATTTTTTGCATGTTTATTTCAACTAAAGCAGGTACAGTATTGTGAACTTCTTGCTGCTCTCTGAACTTGGTTATTTCATTATCAGACTAAATGCTTCCTTTTTCTGGTGTTTTGGGTTGCTGAGGTGAGTTTGTGCTCATCTGGACAATGTTCTTACACAGCAGCTCTTGTGGCAGGTTGGATTATTATTTTGGTAATGAAACATTTAGTAAATGTGAATGGTTTTTCAATGGGCTTCTGTTTCTAATTTGTTGCATTTCCTCTGCTGATGAGGATGTACAGGAAGGGTAGTGTGTTGATACTTTCTTAGTTCCTTATGAATTTTATTCCTTGAAGATGCTGTTGATTATTTCATGTGTTTTCCATAGTTGTTCCTTTTTTATTATGACAAAGATGTAATCTACATATCAGATCCATTCTTTTGGTTGTATGTGTGGGAGTGCTATAGTTTCTAGATGCTGCATTAAAGTCTCTGTTTTCTGAGAGTGGTGATCTCATGGGTGTTCCTCTGATTTGTTGGTATATTTGTCCATTAAACTGAAAGTAGCTAGTGAAGGAGAGATTGATGAGTTCCATCATTTGGATCTTAACTTATTTCTTTTGGTTGGGTGTGTTGTGTTGTGTAGTACAGCTGCTATGGATTATTTTGCTAGTTCTGGGCCTCTGGATGTAAAGTATTGTGATATCAACTGAAATCATAACCTCATCTTATTGTATTACTAGATCAGGGAGTCTGCAACCTTGAGCCATTTTGAGCCATTTTCCACAGAAAAGAAAACACTGGGAGCCACAAAATGTCGGTGGGTATGACCACCTCAATGTTACTCCCACCCAGTCACATGACCACCCCACATACACACGTAGCCAGGTTTTGTGGCTCCCGGTGTTTTCTGTGGGAAATGGGGGTCTCTCGGTCTCTCTCTCTCTCACTCCCTCTCTCTCGCTCTCTCTCCCCCCATGCCCTCGCTCTCTCTCTCTTCCCTCTCTCTTTCTCTCCCTCCCTCTTCTGTTTTTTCTTTTTCCTCTCCCTCTCTCCCTCTCCTTTCTTTCTTCCTTCCTTCCTTCCTTCGTTTCTTTTTCTTTTTTCTTTCTTTCTTTTTCTTCCCTTCTCTCTCATTTGTTTTCTCCCCTTTTCTCTCTTTCTCTCCCTGTCTCTCTTTCCCCTCCTCTCTCTTTTCCCCCTCTCTCTTGTGTGTGTGTTTCCTCTTGAACCATTTCCCAAAACAGGCAAGGGTTGGGGTAGTTTTTTTTTTTGCTGAAGTTCTTTTTTCTTCTTTTTACCATATGATTTAAATGAAGAGTCATTTCAGGTTCCCAGATAAATGAAGCTCTTTCCTCCCCCTGCTGCAGCTCCCTATCGGCTGGCTGGCCCCGCCTCTCACCCTCCCCTCCCAGTCACTCCTCGGGTGGCCTAAGAAGGTAACAGTGATGGCGGGGATGGAGACTTGCTCCATATTCCAGAGCGGGAGGAAAGCACCCCTGTACTTGCCTCTCATCTCGTGGGTGTTTCTTCTGGCACTTTTTGGTGCTGCGCCACCTCGGTCGCTCAGGGAGACGCGCAACTTTCTCTCTGCCCCGAGACACCAGCCCAGCTGTGGCTAATGCCACTGCTCTCGCTTCCTCCATGGCCTGCTCGCTGCTCTTGCAGCACCTTTGTAGCACACTTAAATTTAGCACGCTTCACAATGGGGGAAGACAGCATCCCCTCCTCCTCCTGGAGCCCATTATGATGTGGAACATCAGCTGCAGCTGGGCCAGTGTCTCGGGACAGAGAGAAAGTCATGTGTCTCCTCAAGTGACCAATGTGTGCGCAGCACCAAGAAGTGCCAGAAGAAGCGCCCATGAGATGAGAGGCAAGTACAGGGGCACTTCCCTCCCACTCTGGAATATGGAGCGAGTCTCCATCCCCGCCATCACCCTTACCTTCTCAGGCTACATGAGAAGTGACTGAGAGGGGAGGGCGAGGGGTGGGGCCAGCCAGCCAGCCAGCAGGGAGCCACAACAGTGGGACAAAAGAGCCGCATGCGGCTCAGGAGCCGCACATTGCCGACACCCACATTAGACCGAACTGGCTCAGTCTCTATCTTATACTGTTTATCAATCTTCATCCACTCCATTATCAAATTTAGGCAAAGGTTTGGCACATAGTTTAACATTCCTATTAGAGCAGGGATCCCCAACTCCCAGTCTGTGGACTAGCACCAGTATGTGGCATGCCAGCAACAGGTCACACAAACAAGCAAAGCCCCAAAGGCAGCATGCAACCCACGCCCTCTCTGGTCCGCGGAAAAACCTTTCCCTATGGAACCGGTTCCTGGTGCCCAAAAGGTTGGAAGCCGTTTGTAAACTCTTACTGATTCCCCAACAGTAACCCCAAAGGTAATTTGAGTTGCCATTTTGTTAATCCAAGTAAGTACATTGCAATCAGAATGTTCCTCCTACTCTCATCACCCCCAACAATGGGAAAAAAGCAACCCAGAACCTGCTGTCTCAAGAGCAAGAATCAGTACCAGATCAGTTTCAATTCTCTGCCCCCTGGTGGTCAACAGGGAGGAAATCTCCAACGTATGAACCACAGAACATGCAAAATTTAATTGACATAGAATATAGAATAACAGACTTGTAAGGAACTTTGGAGGTCCTCTATATGTATCAGTGAACATATTCCCTTCAAACCAAAGTATCTCACCCTTGAATACTATTCCAACTTATAACTCTTCTTGTACTCATAATGTTAATTAATTTTTAATAATTGCTTTCCCATGACTATATTTCCATAATTTCAGTCAATTCATAGTTGAATACAATATATTTTAAATGAAAAAACCATACTGATATTCTAACAAAATACTTTGAGTGATGGGAAATATGTTGAAGTAACGTTCTGCAATTAGAACAAATTTTTGAGTTAAGAACATAGCATCAAACCATATATTGTTCCATACTTCATAGACTAAACTACTATTTTGAAGAATAATATACTCATTAAAAAGAAATGGAAGACTTTAACTTACCATTCAACTATTTTCTTTTCTTCTCTAAAATGCCCAAATAATTTCTTGTATCTGTTACAGCCTCACATGGTAGGTACAGGAATTCCTAATAAAAAAATCACAATAGCAGAGATTACAATAATATCGGACTAATTTATGTAAAGAACATTTCAATCCATGGAGATTGAAACCATTGAACAAAATATGGTTGCATGCAAGAATTATTTTATTTATTGATAAACCACACAAGAAACCATTTTATTAGATGATGGATCAAGGGGAGAATAAAGTTGGTATCTAATTTTAACCTTCATTTCTCAGAAGTTCATTTCAGTTTTCAGCCTAGATTTCTGAAATCTTCCAAAAATGTAAAGCATTTCTCCTTAAAGGTTTGTAGCTTAGAAATTGGTTCTATGCTGTTCTCTAGGTCTTGAAGGGCAAGAAGCATTTGTATATTTATGTCTCATATCTCAGATGCAATCAGTCAATTTTATCTGGCTGCAAGTCTCAATACTTTGATTTCATAATTACAGGCAGCCCTCAATTTACAGTGACAACTGAGCCCAAAATTTGTTAAGTGAGACAGTTGTTAAATGAGTTTTACCCCATTTTACAACCTTTCTTGCCACACTTGTTAAGTGAATCACTGCAGTTGACAAGTTAGTAACCTGCTGTTAAGTGAATCTGGCTTCCCCAATGACTTTGCTTGTCAGAAGTTTGAAAAAGGGGATCACATGACCTTGGGCACAGCAAAAGTCATAAATATGAACCAGTTGCCATGCATCTGAATTTTGATCACTTGATCATGGGGATGCTGCAAAGGTTGTAACTAGCAGCGGTGATAAGTCAAATTTTTCAGTGCTGTTGTAACTTTGAACAGTCACTAAACTAACTGTTGTAAGTTGAGGACTATCTGTACATTGGTGCATTTTCTACAGAGAACATCTTCAATTGAGGCAAAATGCAACACTTAAGCAGCTAACTAAAGATGATACTGAGATCATAACACTTCTGGTTTAATAAAAATATACTTATTGCCAAATTTCCAAGCTCAATTTGAGTATGGATCAAGTCTGCCCATGTGTGTACCAGGGATGGGTTCCACTTACCGTCCCTACTGGTTTGGGTTGCGCCGGTAGTGTGCGTTTTCCGTGAGCGAGCGAAGCACGCACGTCCACATTGTGCCTATGTTATTTTTTCAGTAATTTCAACCCGGAGGAACGATTTCCTGCCAGAGGACCGGTTCAGGGATGTGGCCAGCCAACCATCGCTGCCTGTTTGGTGAGTGGGGACAAATTTCCGCTAACGGAAATAGAACCGGTCCAAACCGACAGCAACCCACCTCTGGTGTGCACCACTTAGTGGGGCTACTATTCACAGCTTCCCAATTATGGGATGACCTTCGTGCAGATTCAAGATTGACCAGATTACTGATCCAATTGATTCTTCCAACTTCCAGGCTGCCTCATTTTGGGAAACTCTGAATTATTAATGGAACTCATATTCTTTGCTACAAGACAGAATTAGCTTCCAAAGTTGGCTTAATGGAAATTAATATTTCCATATAAACTCCATAATAATTAGGCGTTTCTTGCACTCTGTAGGTAATGCAAATATTTTGAAGCTAACCTATGCCCAGATTTTCTTCTTTCAACAGAAAAACCAATCTATAAATGTCAAGCCCCTCCCATCTTGAAGTTGTCATGTCAGAAAGGAAGAATGTAACATCTTATATTTATTTCCCAAAAAAAGAAAAAAGCATCTCTTATTCACTCAGATTTAGTACTGTTATGCATTCTGTGACAGACACAAAACATTTAGTTTATGCGCATCCATTGTGAAAAAGGTAATTCCTCAGGTAATGTTTCCTCCTAGCAATTTTTATTCAACTTTATTCAGTTTTATTTAACTAAGGGATATTTATACTTTAGTAGGATTCAGCTTCATGCAGTTATTAAGATGCTTGGCTTTAGTTGATTTCTGTCTTGGCTGCTGCTTCTTACTCTCCTAACTCCACCGCCACAGCAAAACAATAAAAATATGTAACTTAATGCTGGCTAGAACTTCAGCACAGAGTATGACTCAGGTGTTGTTAGAGGGTTACATAAAATACATCAAGAGATATAGATAATTGCACAGAAGCAGTTCCAGAGAAAGTCTGCTTACTAGAATAAGTGCTATGACAAGGCTTAAAGTCATTAGAATCTCACACAAAGCTTGAATGATCTCCACATAGATGCATTTAAATAGGCATCTTCCCACTGCAAGCAAGAAAATATATATTTATTTCATCCCCTCACGGCACTAGGCCTGTTGCTTCAATAAGCTATTACTTCATTATCTCATGACAATTAATTAAATTGTAAAACTTGATTGCATAAACTTAACCAAGGAAAAAAGCCTTCCACATATAGAGGTCAGGCACCCAGCATTTCCCCCCCCCAAATCATTGCATCTTAGAGAACTGACTGAACTAAATTCCTCTTGTGGCAGTAAAAACATAAATTTCAATTGCTGTTTCATCAGATCACAATACCGCAATATTGGAGTAAAAATTCCATGCTGAATATAATAAACATTTCCACAAATCTGTTTGCCTCATTACCCTTTTTTCACTGTGACACTGCTCACAATTTCATATAAAACTGACGTAAAAGATGCTAATGTCTAAGGATGTCTTCACATTGTTTTTTTAACAAGTGGAAAATAAATCACCAGCATGACTTTTAGTACAGGACTCATGAATTAAATGAGAATCATATTATTATCCTTTTGCATAATTCTTCTTCATTCCAATCTGGGTGGTATATTAAAATTTCATATAGAACTGCACACAAACACTCTAAAATAAAACATTTTAAAGTTTAAAGAGGGATATGCAGAAGATAAATACAATGTGTAGTCTTAAATAGGTCACTCGTTAAATGGAAGCAATTTTGTTCAAATTACAGAGAGAGAGAGAAATGTTCTTGTCAGAGAGACCACATCTTTAGTCTCCCTTATATAATAACAATCATTGCTATACTGGAAAGCCAGAGAACAAGCCTTAGCTTCTATAATCCTATAGGGCTTTGGTACATCAAGGTATTTGGACAGTTTAACTATATATTATTCAAAACAATACCGAAAGACTTTCCGATTTCATACACTTGCAGTAAAATCTACTACTTGGAAAAACTGACCAAGTAATATGTTGTTTAATGAATGCAGGATTCAGGCTCAAGCAATGTGTCTTGCTTCGCTTACACCTTCTCCTAAGGCTGCAGCCCTAATGAGAAATGATTTCAAATGTTTGGAATCATTGATACAGTAATACAGGGAGATGCAATGTAACCAAGCTAAACAAAGGAAAGAAAACAGACAAAGCTTTTGAGTTAGGCAAGGACTAGGTGCCAAGTTTATCAACATTAGCTTACACATCTGCAGAGGTTTTCAGTAACACCCGGCCCTAAAATACACACCCGGAGTTATCGTTTTAATTTCCCACAATAGACACATTTTAATTTCTACAATGGTGCACACAGTAGGAGAACCTGCCGTGTCCATGGAATAATTCTCACATGTCAAGGAATTTGATACTCAATGAACAAAACCAAAAGGTTCTCCCCAACTGCTGTCTCCAGCATCAGACAATACAGGGATGTATTGATTTATTTAACTGTGCCTTCGGGTTAGTCTTGACACCTGGCAACTACATGGAAAAATCCCTGCAGTTTTCCTGACAATGTTTTCAGAAGTGATTTGCACCACCTTTTTCCTAGGCCTTAGAAAGAGGGACTGGCCTAAAGTCGTTCAGCTGGCCTTATATCTAAGGCAGGATTAGAACTCATGTCTAGACTTCTAATCCAGGGTTTAAACCACTAGACCAGTTGGCTCCTACAGGCGGTATAATATCATTGAATTTCTTTGTATCTGTATTCTTTGTTCTCTATTGCTATGCTTTGGGCTCTTAAATGATCTGTTAAAACAATTGCTAATCTTTCTCTTTTTTCAGACATTTGCTTTTATGCTTTAATAAGTTTGTACTTTATTTTATATATTTTCATTGACAACTGCATGGGGTATTCTGTAAAATAGAAAAGTGAGATGAAAATTATAAATAACAAACAAAAGTACAATTACTACGTTTTCAAATTGAATAAAGCTATATTTTTAGTTTTACTAAGAACTGAAGTCAATTAGACATCTTTCAGAATACCCATCATGCAAAAATATGGAGCAGGTTTTCAGTACTAATATACAGCTGCAAAAAGAGTGGCTTCTGGCAGGGGGGGGAGAGAGAGGGGGGTGCGTGCAGGCACTGACACAAGACCTGTACTTTATATTGTTGGGCGAGTTTTACCAACTCCTTCCGCTGCAGCATTGTGCACACCCCGCGGGACTGGTTCAGCTCCTCTGGGCTCTGCCCCTGGCGGTGTTTTGAAACATGCTCCTGCCTATAAGGAGGAGGCGGTAAGGAAGGAAGCGAGATGGAAGGGCCCTTCCAGCCGCCTGCCCCGGGATCCGCCTCCCTGGACCTCTGGCTCGGCGGGCGACTCTCTCAGTGGGCTCCGTAACAGGCCCCATCCGCCGCCTCGTCTCTTTCCCTCTGCTGATCGCCATGCCGCACTGCTGGGCATTAGTTGAATCGCGGACATGGATACCAAACATTTCCTCCCGCTGGGTGAGTTGC
>JANHFT010003575.1:19593-30598 GCA_032467955.1 Pseudoxenodon macrops | reverse complement strand
GGCCAGCCAACAGGAAACCACAGCAGGTGGATGAAAGAGCAGCTCCGCAGGTGAGGGTTGCCAACACCCGTACTAGCTCTTTGATTTTATGGAGATATTTTAATGGAGAATAGATATAATATTTTCTCACAGATGAAGGCAGTAATAAAAAATAGAATATTTTTTCTCCTTTGTGAGTTGCTCAAGCTTTTTTATAAGTTATTTAGCTATGTTGTATGTTGAGATCCTGGCAATGATACAAATGGACAAAGAGGTATGTTGGGCTTGTGTATTTTGGGGCATAGAAGTATGGGAGGACAGATACACTGCTTTTTATCCAGCATTGTTTTTCTTTTGTGATTTGACCATTCTTAGTTAGGACTTCCATGATTCTCTTGATCAGGTTGTCTAGTTTCTGTATTGGGTTGCTGTTTACTGTATTGGGTTGCTGTTTACTGGGGTGAAGGTTTTTTTTGTCGTCCGGTAATTCTTTGGCTTTTTGTATGCATTGTGATCTGTACATTAGCAATATACAGTTTACTGAAGCAATTTACGATTGAGTAAATTGTATATTGATAATGTATAAATATATCATATAAAAAGTACAAAAGAAAATGAAGATGATAGTACTCTGTTTCAAGTACAATTACAAGTAATAGTTAATTATGTATTTATTTAAAGAATTTACAAAGCAATTTGTGTGATATACATAAAAAAATAAATACAAACAAAAAATAAATTAAACAAATAATATAAAAGTAATGTAACAAAGTACAGTCATACTCATAATCAAGTGTAGGGAACAGGTTGTCAACAGTCCCTATTGTATATATACTATTGTTCCTAGTGTACATAATACTGTTTTACCAATATAAAATCAAACCCCAGAACTGCACTGGTTTTCTTACAGAATAAATTTACTTTATACACATACATACATGCATAGCATGCAATTAATGGATCATAAATTTTGCAAATTAAATATATATAAATAACCAATAATAAGAGAGACGGTGACTAAGATATCAGACTAGAAATTGGAGAACTGAGTTCTAGTCTTGTCTTTGGTATGAAATCAGCTTAATGACTGGGTCAATCACTCCCTCTCATCTTAGGAAGAGGGCAATGGCAAATTACTCTCAAAGTATTGCTAAGAAAAAAATGCATGGACCAGTCCACGTACCACACGTGCTTTTTCAGGAGGCAACTGGGCTTTTATGTTTTTTCTTTTGAAAACATTTCACTTCTTATTCAAGAAGCTTCTTCAGCTCTGACAGGATAGTGGGGAATAGAAAAATTTATATTCCTTGCAGACAGCTGGTCATTTGCATCCTTTTAGAGGGTTGTTGAAGCACTTGGAGGTTTACCTGTGTCCTCAAGGTCACCTGAGTAGTGCTCCTGGTTCCTGTAGTCTGCAATTTTTCCTCTGGAAATACATTCCGACTCATACCATTCAAACGGTGTTCATCCCAAATTGTAACTGTATGGGAGTAGGAATGGATTTCCAGAAGAAAAATTGCAGACTTCAAGAGCCAGGAGCACTACTCAGGTGATTTTGAAGATACAGATAAACCTACAAGTGCTTCAACGACCCACAAAAAGGATGCAAATGACCAGCTGTCTGCAAGGAATATAAATCCTTCTATTCCCCACTCTCCTGTCAGAGCTGAAGAAGCTTCTTGGATGAGAAGTGAAGCGTCTTCAAAAACAAAAAACAAAATCTAGCTGCCTCTCGAAAAAGCACATTTGGGGCAACTATGACCTGGGTGAGTGAGAATCTTTACAGATCAATCCATGTAATTGCCAGTAATCAAAGGTGCAAAAACGAGCAAAAAAAATATCTTATTAGCACAGAAAATAGATCTGGAGACTACAGCAATAGAGATAAGTGACGGATTTACTTATTAACAGAGTTGCCTTATCAGAGAGAGACGGATGGCAAATAAATCAATCAAACAAACAAACAAATGAAAATAAATTTGCAGGATAAATCAGGGTATTACACAGGTTCATGCATGTATGTCACCAGTATAAATACTTAGCCAAAGAGAGTGAATAGGCATGACACATACAAACCTGCCCCTACAGATTCTTTCAATTTTGAAATAACTGTTTTGAAAACTTATTTCCAGACAGAAGAGACTAAATATATCAATGGAAAATTTATTAGTAAAATCAAAATTGCTCCTGAAGATAATATTACATTAACCTGCATTGCTGAAAATCTACTAGAAAGAGCTGTCACCTCTTTGAATGTATCTGCTAGTAAGTATGTCTATTTATTTTTAATATATTAAAGAAGAAAGATGAGGAAAAGACCAAAGGTGATCATATTTCCTTATTTATTTACCTTTACATAAACAGTTCTTGCTCACATGCAAGTGACTCCAGGTTAAAATTTTGTTTACTTCATTGTCCTCCCATTAACAAAAAACATGTATATTAGCATCTTATTTGTGTCACCATGCTAATTTCTGATATTTGTTGTTTTTCCAGAATATCTGCAGAAATGCAAATGAGTTTGATTGTACTTATTCACTGCTAGCTGATAAGTCTCCATATTATCAGATCCCATAATAAGAATTCATCGTCTCTTGGTTTTTATATATTTCATTCTTGTTGTCATTCTTTTGAAAAAATTCTTGTAATCTGAGAACTACCTGTTTTCTTTTTAAAAGAGCAATCCTATAGGTGGGTTGAATGTATGGCAGAGGAACCACTTAATCCAGATCTTGCTTGCATCATAGTAATAGGATAAAAGTTTTCCTTCCACCTGTATGGACATATTCTTCCCCTTGATTGTTCAATAAATAGATTAGTTTATTAATGGTTAATTATTGGTTAATTATTAATTAACCAAGAAATACAGGCCACTGAATTTATTGAGATGGTATGCTATGGTAGATTATTGTTAAAATGACAACAGGTTACCAATTTTAAATTAGACAATGCTACCTCAGACTTGGACTACAGTATGTCTTCATAATTAATAGTTATAACAGACTACATTGAGAAGCTTCTGTTTTCATTTTTAAATATAATTTAGGCTGCTGTCAGAGTTGAGAGGCATTAATGATAGTCAACACTCTTATTCAGTGCACATAGTTTTTGAGTTTCTCATTTTTCTTCTAGTCAGCATAGCACTAATGTAAAATCAGTTATTACTAAATATGTAATTTAGCAGTGGTTTTAAAATAGATTCTGTAGTGGCACCCACATGGAAATTTCATATTATCAATACACTTTGAATCATTCTCCTAAACCAATCCTTTTCCTTATGAGATCACCAATGGTGCACAATTTCTTGCTGTAAGTATGGAAAGCAAACTTTGTGGAAACTAATGGTTGAAAGTGCACTATATATGAACTCAGTATGGTCATGACAAGAGGAATTATAATCATTGCCACTAATTATAACATGCAAACTATTCAGTAGTTGTCTTTAACGCACAACTGCATACCCATATGAAGAAATTATAACCGAGAGCCATGGTGGCACAGTGGTTAGAATGCAGTACTGCAGGGTAATTCTGCCGACTGCCAGGGGTTCAATGCTCACTGGCTCAAGGTTGACTCAGCCTTCCATCCTTCTGAGGTTGGTAAAATGAGGACCCAGATTGTTAGGGGCAATATGCTGACTCTGTAAACTGCTTAGAGAGGGCTGTTAAGCACTGTGAAGCAATATATAAGTCTAAGTGCTATTGCTATAACAGTAATTAATACTGTTGAATTATCTGTTGTATATGTTCCAATTTTGAATTATGAGTAATGTGCTGTCTCCAGAAATGTACAAGAACATGTGAAGACTTAACATAACAAATAAGTACATAGTTTGTGCACAATAAACAATTATGTAGGTAGACAAATTATTAACTATTCAAGGAATGAATATATCCCACTATAAAAATTAACTTCTATATAGAGAACACTTCTGTACCATTTCCTAAATTCCTGAAATGTATAAATTAGTATTATTCTCAGTTATGCAGTCTATACTATGGAATTTTCAGTGAGCTATCCAGGGCAATTCCCATGAACTATTTGATGGCTCTTCTCATTCTGTGCAGGGTCTCTGGAAGAGTTGATCAAAGGATGATTTCTAAATTCATTCAATGGTGCTAAAGTTTAATCAACTCTCTGTCTACAGTAATAAAGTGACAAAAAGTCAGAATACAGAACAAAACAACACATAAATTCTTCTTCTGACTAGGCATTTGTAAGATTAAACTTGTCATTTTTAGAATAAAGCATTTTCACATGATGCATTATAGATACAAAGTAAAGATTGCTGCCTTAAAAATAAGATTAATCATTTTGTTTTGTAGCTGATGCTGCATTAAGAATATTTTGGGCTCAGCTGAATATTAAGAGTTTGGGCTCAGCTGAAATATAGATTATTAAATATCTTTAACGGTGGAAATTTTGAAGGTGACTTAGATATCAGCAGCTTTATTTTGTTTTGTTCCTTTGTTTCAGTAAGTATTCCAGAATCTGATGAACCAGAAGAAAAAAGTGGTAAGAACATAAAAATATTCCAATTTAATACTATTAATTCAAATCTGTTATACTCATTTTTCTAGATTAAGGGTAGAGTTCTAAAAAGGAAAATAAATAGAAGTGATTTTAAATGCTAGGTTTTATTGCTGTGCAATCAAAATAGTATTGATACTAATACATAACTATGTAAAACAAAAGTTTAATTCAAAAATCATCATTCTATTTTTATTGGAAACACTAATAATGTCCCAAGTCTTAACTGATTTCAGAAAAGCCAACATTTGCCTAAATCTAACCTATGCACACAAGGATTGTAAGAAAGAGTTGTACTTTTGAGGGGAAAAAAATATTTTTGACAAATTTACATTGCTGTTCACATGGAACTAAAATGAGTATTTAATACAGTGGTACCCTGGTACTCCTTTGAAACTCACCAAATTTAATGCTCAATGCATTTTGATATGAAAATATGGTCACAGTACTCATCATTTCTTTGGTACTCAACGAACAAGTTAGAACTTGTCGTTGACTGCCTTGTGATCACTACATTATTCTGTATGGGAAAAAGTTATTTGGTACTCGTTTTTTGTACTTATCAGCCTCCCCGAACCAATTAACAATAAGTACCAAGGTACCACTAGTATTTATTAATTAACAATATTTAATATATAGTATTTAACAAAGAAGGCTGTAATCCTTAGATCATTTATTCCAATACTTACCTCCTAATTCTGTAGTACCTCTATCTATCTATCTATCTATCTATCTATCTATCTAGCTATCTAGCTATCATCTAGCTATCTATCTATCTATCATCCACTGGGTTTTCCCGAAAATACAACCAGCCCCATAAACAAGCCCTAGCCCGTTTTTCACCCTGCGCCTAATATAAGCACTGTGTCAAAAATAAGCCCTAGTTATGCTCCACCGACCATCTGGTTGTATGACGTGGGATGAGGTGCAGGCGTAAAAATCAAGCTAGCCCCATACTCGCTTACTTTAAGACCGCTGCAATCAGGCCTCCCACGCTCCAACACCTGTCGCATTGCTGTCTGACTTCTGCAGCCGCTTACGACTGGACGTCACATAGCACATCACACTGGTGCTACCACTCACGACAGAATGCCACAAGGCTCATCATGTCAGTGCCACCATTCATGGCAGGACACCACAAGGCTCATTGCACTGGTGCCGCCGCCTGTGTGCACAACAATACAACACGCCACACAGGCTCTTGCTGTGAGCTGTGGCACTGGCATTATAAGCCTCATATGGCAGCACCAGCACAACAAACCACGCGGCATCTGACCATGAGCAGCCGCAGAAGTTGGGCAGCAGCGTGACAGGTGTCGGGGCATGGGATGCATGGCTGCGGTGGTCCCAAGCTAAGCGGGTAAGACATCCCCTGAAAATAAGAACTGATGCTTATTTTGGGATCGAAAATAAAATAAAACCAGGTCTTGTTTTCAGGGAAGCACTCTATCTATCTATCTATCTATCTATCTATCTATCTATCTATCTATCATCTTTGTATATTTTATTATATAGACTTAACTAAGAACCTTTTTTTTATTTTGTAGGAAAAAGTGCAGATATAAATTTTATTGTACAAGAGTAAGAAGCTGAAACCATTTATCTTAGTTTCTCACCCAGTATAATGGCTCAAGTGTTCTGGCACTGTCAAAAATAATCTATTTGAAGGTGCCAGATAGGTGCAGTTGTGAAAACTGACCAAACTGGCTAGATAGAACACAGCTTTTAAACAGGATCCAACAGCATTTATACTCAATGAAAGTAAATGGGCATAGAGGACGCCTCGATGAGAAGCAATAATGCCAAATCTGCATTGAGATTTAATGTAAAGTAGAAAATATTTGGCAGTTTGTGTGATTGTTCTGTTTTTCCTTTTCTTTTCCACCCAGAACTAGCAAATCTCATGCTTAAAAAGCCCTTTAAAAGGAAATTTGTGAAGGTCTGCTAGGAATGAGGCAAGAAGGATTAGAGTAAAAAAGAACCCTACCCCCCCACTCCCCAGGCTTCAAACAATAGGAAAATAGCTAAACTAAATGTATTCCTTCCTTCCACTGCTGACAGTTGAAGATAAATTGCTTATCCCGTTTAGCAAAACTTCATTGGGCATAGGATTGCTCTGCCTACTTCTAATGCATCAAAGGTAGATTTTTCAGACAGTTCTCAGACTGCAAAAATCTCATTTGTAAAATCTCAGAATATCTGTGCCATCCTTGTGAACTAAGGACAACACCAATATGTTTGTAAAGCAAATGATTTAAGGATTGCAGCCAGTATATCTTTGTACTGTAAATGTGTATGCTCTCATAATGATAGCTTGTTGTTGCTGCTGGTTTTAAATAAGCTTTTGAATTAATATATAAATATATATAGTATATATTATCTGGATATTATCTGTAGTGAGTGTTTCATATTTTATTTTTTCAAGACACTGCATCATCCCTTTCTTCTTTCGTTTTAGATGATAACAGAGAAAATGTTAATGATCAGGCAAAATTAATAGTGGGAATCGTGGTTGGTCTTCTTCTAGCAGCAACAGTTGCAGGTGTTGCTTATTGGTTATACATGAAGAAATCAAAGTAAGTCTTCACTGACATTCTTAATATTTTATGGAAATAAAATATGTTATCTCATCAAATCTGCTTTCTCTCTAGCATTTTGTAAAAACAGGCAAAGTATATTTTTGTGTTTATTTGTCTAAAATATTTTTCTTCTCCTTTTATCAAAAGTAATCCCATGGCAGTTTGCAGGTTTTTAAAAATGTATGACTGTATCTAGCACAAAAATAAATAATGAGATAGCACAAAAAGTATACTGATGTAGGCTTTCACAGCTGGTGTCAATTAAAAGGTGATGAGCATCTAGGCTAAATGGCTATGGGCAAATTCTCTGATATCCTGACATCTACAGAGGCAGTGATTTTCAGTTCAACAAAAGATAGATAGAAATAGAGAGATATAGTTAAAACTTCCCGAGTGTGAAAAGTACAGATTGAATTGGAATTTTGTTGTAGAAACACAACCTAAAAGCAATTTACAAATCAATTAAGTAAATCCAAATAATTATTCAAGTCACCTATGGATGACAGAAATCCACTTTTGTAAACCACGTTCGTGATTTACCACACCCCCTGCATTTTAGTCAGGTATATCAGTCAGAAACTAGATTACTTAATCACAAACACAAGAGCCCAATCAGTGCCTGTTTAGAGCTGCTGACAAATACTCCTAACCTTGTTATGTCCCGTGATTATGTAAATCAACGTGCCAGCTATCCACGCCGCTGTCAAAGCCCTCAGGTTTTGGCGCCAGAACGCGGCTCTCTGATTGGTCGACTGTCTGACAGCCCGCACTATATAAAGAGCTGTCAGACGAGAGCCGGCGCCGGGTTCACTTACTTCTGTTAGCAGTTTGCCTAACATGTTAGCTCTTGTTAGCAATAAACGGTTGTGTTCAGAACGACCAGTCTCGGCTCAATGATTGCCCACACTCAGTATTTAACAGGTTCAGACCGGTTCATTAGAACCGGTAGTAAAAAATGCTATTTTGTGTGAAGTCCAGCTGCTTTTTCATTGTGTATGAGTCAGTTGTGCAGCCACACCTAGCCGGTCACATGACCACCAAGCCATGTCCACCAAGCCACGCCCACAGAACCGGTAGGGGAAAAAATTAAATTTCACCACTGAGAAGAATACCTGCTGAATGGGGACCCTACTGAAGGCTGGGTTCATGTATGACAAGGGAGGTGCATCTGTGCCTCAAAGAAAACAAAATCCGTGATACTTGTCTAAGTGCATTGGCTCTTTGCACTTATAAACTTACTAACCACTGAGGACAATAAAGTTAGAGATAGTTAGCAGAGCGACTGCACACTTTTAACTCATTTCATGTCTCTGAGAAACATGCCTTTCTACTGATTAGACTGATATTCTCCGAGCTTCCCTACTTATACTGAAGACTTTCATACAAAAAAGCATGATTGGAATATTTACCGTGACTACTTCAACAGAGCAATGCGACTTCTGAAGTATATTTAAGGTTGCAAATATAACAAAGTTATCAATCAATCATCCCCTGGTATGTCTTCTTTTTTGGACATTTTAACACATCTGAAAAGCAAAAATGTACTGTAGTACAGATCCTTGACTCACAACAGTTTGTTTAGTGACCGTTTGATGTTACAACGGCATTTTAAAAAGTGACTTATGATTGTTTTACACATTTACGGCCGTTGCAGAATCCCCATAGTCACGTAATCAAAATTAGGATGCTTGGCAACTGACTCATATTTCAGATGAATTGCAGTGTCCCGGGGTTCTATAATCACCTTTCGCACCCTTCTGACAAGAAAAGTGTCAGGGTTCTAAGTAACAACTTGGTGGGCGTGGCTGGTCGGCGTGGTGTGGCTTGGTGGGCATGGTAGGGGAAGGATTCTGCAAAATCCCCATTCCCTCCCCACTCCTGGGGGAAGGATTCTGCAAAATCTCTATTTCCACCCCACTCTGGGGCCTGTCAGAAGTGGTATTTGCCGGTTCTCCGAATTACTCAAAATTTCCGCTACCAGTTCACCTGCTGGATTTCACTCCTGGTTTGGACTTGATTGAGCTCATAAGGCGAGGACTACCTGTGTTGTCAATAGTAGCTATAAGATTACATCTTGTTTGCCTCCAGGATATGAGACTATTAATATTGTTCAAATTAAACATCTTATTTTAGTTTTATTGGGAGAGAGGGAGAGAATGCTCAGGAAGAATAGCTTTCCAATTAGCAGGCAGGAAATGCTGTTCTGTACCTGAAGGAAATAAGATGTCCACATGAGATCAAAGTGGGTGGGGGGACATTAGGGACATCCTAAGGGACTGATATCAAGAGGTTATTCCAAAGGAACGAGTGATGGCCAAGGCAAAGAGACTGGAAAATGGTAAAAGAAGAAAAGATGGACATGAAAACCACACTCAAAGCGTGCATTTGCAGAGTGTTTCTTAATGAAACAGAACAGAGCCATAGGTATCTGGACAGCAGGACAACCTCCCACTATTTCAATAACTCAAACTGTTTCATTGAATTAGATATGAGTTGTAAAGTGGCCGCATACCTTGAAAACAGAGAAACTATAGAAACGGAAGGGAAAGGGACCATTTGTTTCATTTGCAAGATTAATGAGAAAAAGTATTATTTCATGATGCCTATTATATGCCATGTTGGAAATCAATCTTTTGAGTATAAGGGCAGCCACAACCTATGGGCCTCTTTACAAAGAAAAATATTTCTTGATTTTTTTTTTCAAAACAATGAACTTCTCATTAATAAAAGTATTGGGACACAATTTTCTTTAGGAAGTACCTCAGAGAGCTGAACAATCAAACCCTATAGATGAGTGTTTGCATAAAGACTGCATGAAACTGTGGCAAAGGAGACTTGGGCACAAATCTCTTCAATGCAAGAAATAATTGTTCTCTAATATTTAATAGTTCAATGACTCTCACATAATTATTGAAAGGGAGGAGGTCCGTCTTGATGCAAATAGATCTTCGCAATAGTTATGCAGCAGGGACATCCAGTGCTACAAAACCAAACTAGTCACCAAGGAACACTACCAAAATATGGTGTAATTTATGATGAAACATTGCACACCTTCTTTAGAACACACCTCAACACTTCAGCCTCATAAGGATGCATGCTTAATGTATAGATGCAAAGGCAATTTTCTTGCATGGGATTATATAATATGCAATGTAATAGCCAACAGGATACAAAAGAATGTGGAAAACAGACTTACATATCCAATTCAGTTTTACTTAAGAATAGAGGACAGTATATTACCAGCTCTTAATTGTAGGCAGATCTAAATAACTCAGACTTCCTATCACCACATTATTTATATTGACTGTTTCCTAATGTGATTTGATTGCTTATGTATACCCTATGACTGTGATGGCGAACCTATTGAATGTGTGCCACAGCTGGCACAGGGAGCCATATCTGAGGGCACGTGAGGCATTGCCCTATGTCAGCTCCAACTGATTTTCGACCTTCCGGAGGGCGGGGGAGGCCATTTTCACCCTCCCCTGAAGCCTGGGGAGAGCGAAAAATGGCACAATGGGCCAACCAGAAGTTCAGAGGTTTCAGTGAGGCCTGCGTGCATGCATGGGGGGCAGCACAGGGGGGCAGCACACTCATGGCGGGGGGAGGGCATTGCATTATGGATGTGGGCACGCGCACACACACTATTGCACAGACGCATACACTTTTGGCACCCGAGCAGAAAAAGGTTAGCCATCACTGCCCTATGACTATCATTAAGTGTTGTACGTTATGATTCCTGATGAACATATCTTTTCTTATATGTACTCTGAAAGCATATGCAACAAGACTAATTCCTTGTGTGTCCAATCACACTTTTCCAATAAAGAATTCTATTCTATTCTATTCTATTTCTTAAATAAAGTTAGTGGGGTTTTTTCTCTTCCAAGCACCAACATGAAAATTAGTTTCTTATA